>CM060846.1:48492500-48587500 GCA_030762175.1 Metallyticus violacea
TGTGTGTCACATATTGCAGCCAAGTTGGATGCCTCATTTGCAGAAAATAATTAATATAATGCTATTGTTTAAATATTAAGCAACATTTTCAGAGTTTTCATAACGGAAAATATGATAATCACTCTCTTTCAGTCAACATTTGGATTTCAGTGAATTAAAAATTAGTAATCAGTTCTACTGTTATTTGGGCACGTGTTTTTACAGGTAAGGCTAGATTATAGGAGCTAAAAAAATTAAAAGCATTATAATCTTCAGATGGTAATATTTCTAATAATTCACGCATTCTCGTGGCAATGAGCATTGAAAAATTGGGAGAGGATAAAGAAAAGCAACTTCATTAAAAATTAAAACATTAACATGCTTTTCTTGGACGCAAGTAGTGATAGAACCGATAAACTCAATTGACTATATATCTGAGAAGTCTTGATAATGAATTAAATGTTGTGGAAGAACTTGTCGACGAGGTTTCTCAAAAACTACAACTTTCAGGAGGACTTTTTCAACCCTGTGCTTTAAATATCAATTTCCATTGGTAAAATTTATGAGTATTGCGACGGATAGCACGTATTGTATAATTAGCAGAGCAAACGGACTTGTTGCAAGGTTAAGAACATGGTTTTATGGTGCAGGTGTCATTTCTTGTATATGCCTAATTAATAGTCTTAAATGATTTTGTTCCGTTTTCATAAATTAAAAGCCTTCTTAAACTTGCCACTACACACAGCAGACATTGAAGATGTTAGTAAACACAAAATGTATCAGAATGGTTCATACTTCCATAGCAAACGGAAGGAGAGAAGAAGGGGTTATAGCGCTGGGTGTTGGACATTGCTGGCATATATGACCTACATAAAAATGCATACATTATAATCGGTTTTTTTCTGTTTATGATATCCACAAATATTAGCCTTTTCATGCCTTTTAAAAATGAAAAGTTATGTATTTTAGAAAACAAAATCACGTTCTTCATTTATCTTCGAACTTCATACACAAAATTTATATTATTCTCAGAAAAACCAAACATTTAATGAAAAACGAAAACTACATTATAGAAATTTATGCGTTTTCAATGTAGCTCATTAAAAGAATACAAATACAGGAAATGCATTAACCCAAACGTTAGTCACTGCTAATATAATATCAGTGACTTTCAAATCGCTTTTAATTGTGTTTATAATAAGAAAAACATACAAGCAGCAGCTTTTCCTGTGCTCTGAATTACGGGACCTCAACGTTTAAATTTATGTTAATTTTCAGCTTTTATATACCCATGTTTTTATTTCTAATCATTACTTGTGCATGTTTACACCTACCTTCAAATTTTCCGAGGAATGCTTGACAGAGAAACAAAGAAAAAACGGTGAACGTGTTCAGTTGAATGTCTGCTACATAATTCAGCCGCTTTTAGGTTAAAGGCAATCACACTGTAGTCTTAAAAGAGATAGTCCAGGACATTATGTCCAAAATTCAATGCACTGACACTTCGAAGGGCGATTCCAGTGCTATGATTTGTTCTTCCACACCTGAAGCTAATATTTTCGGAGCACTGATCTTAGCTACAGGCACTAATATAAACTGAAATGAAAAATATCATTCTTGATATTAAAACGTTTCAAGATTGTTCTCCCTTGTGGCTCTTTTATGAAAGTAACCTGGTGTAAAACAGTGTAATTGTGCTTAGAACGTTCTCTCTCACTGTTTCTTAAGCACTCTATCACTACCAAGAACAGCTGCCGTTATTTCGTTTTCTGTTTTTTCCCTTCCTTTATCTGGTTGTTAACGCCCCATGTCACACTAAAGTCTTGTAAATTTGCTGCAGGGGGTCAAGGATTACCTGACATTTGCGCTTTGCATGATCTCATTGAGCCCTTGCGTGATTCATTCTCATTTCTCAGACGCTACGGTATCTCGGCGTCTACTTGACGTTATGCACGGAACCTTCGTAATGTTCTTGTTTCTTCCTTACTGCAGCTGTAGCAGTCCTGTCAAATATGACAGAATTTTAATGAATTCATCAGTAAACGTGGCGGAAAATTTGCCTAACGCAATTTTCATATACTCACATAATCTCAACAATTGTTTCGTACTGTATTCTGCTGCATACATTGTCTTAAATAAAGAGGGATAATGGATAAAATGAAAACACGTGTATATATAATGGGATACCATTTTTTGGCTCGCAATAATTTCTACAAGTAAATGACATGTATCGTTATTCAGCTTGCGCAAGTGTTGGGAAGTGTACAAGATCCACATTTTCGAGAGCTGTATTATTTTCCAGACTTCATTCCAGTAGCAATCTGCACATCTCTCTTTCACCTCTTCTTCATCTCAACTTGATAACTGATTGCCCTATGATGATAACATCTATCAAGCTCTTCATTCATCTACTTTGTAATCTAATAGTTCGGACTTCCACTTGCGACCATGATTTCTGAATTCAGCAAATGGTGCCTAGGTCGCTTCCACACCCCAGTCACAACACGGCTGTTGCTTGCAAAGTGTAAATGTCGCATGTATTTTTTGTTTTGTTTTGTAATGGAATACTTGCAAAGTGTAAATGTTGCATGTATTTTTTTTGTTTTGTAATGGAATACTTGCAAAGTGTAAATGTTGCATGTATTTTTTTTTTGTTTTGTAATGGAATACTTGCAAAGTGTAAATGTTGCATGTATTTTTTTTTTTTTGTTTTGTAATGGAATACTTGCAAAGTGTAAATGTTGCATGTATTTTTTGTTTTGTTTTGTAATGGAATACTTGCAAAGTGTAAATGTTGCATGTATTTTTTTTTTTGTTTTGTAATGGAATACTTGCAAAGTGTAAATGTTGCATGTATTTTTTTTTGTTTTGTAATGGAATACTTGCAAAGTGTAAATGTTGCATGTATTTTGTTTTGTAATGGAATACTTGCAAAGTGTAAATGTTGCATGTATTTTTTTTGTAATGGAATAATTGCAAAGTGTAAATGTTGCATGTATTTTTTTTTGTAATGGAATACTTGCAAAGTGTAAATGTTGCATGTATTTTGTTTTGTAATGGAATACTTGCAAAGTGTAAATTTTGCATGTATTTTTTTTTTGTAATGGAATACTTGCAAAGTGTAAATGTTGCATGTATTTTTTTTTTGTAATGGAATACTTGCAAAGTGTAAATGTTGCATGTATTTTTTTTGTTTTGTAATGGAATAGTTGCAAAGTGTAAATGTTGCATGTATTTTGTTTTGTAATGGAATACTTGCAAAGTGTAAATGTTGCATGTATTTTGTTTTGTAATGGAATACTTGCAAAGTGTAAATGTTGCATGTATTTTGTTTTGTAATGGAATACTTGCAAAGTGTAAATGTTGCATGTATTTTTTTTTGTAATGGAATACTTGCAAAGTGTAAATGTTGCATGTATTTTTTTTTGTTTTGTAATGGAATACTTGCAAAGTGTAAATGTTGCATGTATTTTTTTTTTGTTTTGTAATGGAATACTTGCAAAGTGTAAATGTTGCATGTATTTTTTGTTTTGTTTTGTAATGGAATACTTGCAAAGTGTAAATGTTGCATGTACTTTTTTTTGTTTTGTAATGGAATACTTGCAAAGTGTAAATGTTGCATGTATTTTTTTTTGTTTTGTAATGGAATACTTGCAAAGTGTAAATGTTGCATGTATTTTGTTTTGTAATGGAATACTTGCAAAGTGTAAATGTTGCATGTATTTTTTTTGTAATGGAATACTTGCAAAGTGTAAATGTTGCATGTATTTTTTTTTGTAATGGAATACTTGCAAAGTGTAAATGTTGCATGTATTTTGTTTTGTAATGGAATACTTGCAAAGTGTAAATTTTGCATGTATTTTTTTTTTGTAATGGAATACTTGCAAAGTGTAAATGTTGCATGTATTTTTTTTTGTAATGGAATACTTGCAAAGTGTAAATGTTGCATGTATTTTTTTTTGTAGTGGAATACTTGCAAAGTGTAAATGTTGCATGTATTTTTTTTTGTAATGGAATACTTGCAAAGTGTAAATGTTGCATGTATTTTTTTTTGTTTTGTAATGGAATACTTGCAAAGTGTAAATGTTGCATGTATTTTGTTTTGTAATGGAATACTTGCAAAGTGTAAATGTTGCATGTATTTTTTTTTTGTAATGGAATACTTGCAAAGTGTAAATGTTGCATGTATTTTTTTTTGTTTTGTAATGGAATACTTGCAAAGTGTAAATGTTGCATGTATTTTTTTTTTGTAATGGAATACTTGCAAAGTGTAAATGTTGCATGTATTTTTTTTTTTTAATGGAATACTTGCAAAGTGTAAATGTTGCATGTATTTTTTTTGTTTGTAATGGAATACTTGCAAAGTGTAAATGTTGCATGTATTTTGTTTTGTAATGGAATACTTGCAAAGTGTAAATGTTGCATGTATTTTTTTTTGTAATGGAATACTTGCAAAGTGTAAATGTTGCATGTATTTTTTTTTGTAATGGAATACTTGCAAAGTGTAAATGTTGCATGTATTTTTTTTGTTTGTAATGGAATACTTGCAAAGTGTAAATGTTGCATGTATTTTGTTTTGTAATGGAATACTTGCAAAGTGTAAATGTTGCATGTATTTTTTTTTTGTAATGGAATACTTGCAAAGTGTAAATGTTGCATGTATTTTGTTTTGTAATGGAATACTTGCAAAGTGTAAATGTTGCATGTATTTTTTTTTGTTTTGTAATGGAATAGTTGCAAAGTGTAAATGTTGCATGTATTTTGTTTTGTAATGGAATACTTGCAAAGTGTAAATGTTGCATGTATTTTTTTTTGTAATGGAATACTTGCAAAGTGTAAATGTTGCATGTATTTTTTTTGTTTGTAATGGAATACTTGCAAAGTGTAAATGTTGCATGTATTTTGTTTTGTAATGGAATACTTGCAAAGTGTAAATGTTGCATGTATTTTTTTTTTGTAATGGAATACTTGCAAAGTGTAAATGTTGCATGTATTTTGTTTTGTAATGGAATACTTGCAAAGTGTAAATGTTGCATGCATTTTTTTTTGTTTTGTAATGGAATAGTTGCAAAGTGTAAATGTTGCATGTATTTTGTTTTGTAATGGAATACTTGCAAAGTGTAAATGTTGCATGTATTTTGTTTTGTAATGGAATACTTGCAAAGTGTAAATGTTGCATGTATTTTTTTTTGTTTGTAATGGAATACTTGCAAAGTGTAAATTTTGCATGTATTTTGTTTTGTAATGGAATACTTGCAAAGTGTAAATGTTGCATGTATTTTTTTTTTTTTTTTTGTTAAACATAACGTAACCTATGCGTTATCCTCCTTAACTTTCTGAGTGCAATATGTTGTTCTTTATTACAAAACTGAGTTATTTACTTATTATCACGCGTTGTCCTATTGGAATTCACAGTTAATTCACACATACTAACCTTAGCGCTAACCACGGGTAAATCCTAGAAACCGGTAGACCCAGTGGTATGCTGCGGCGAGATACGGCCTGACGGCTTACGCTCGCGTGCTTTTCGTAAATATAAATTGATAGTAAATTGTGTGCTAGTAAGTCGGCGGATAAATCATTATAATGGTGGCAAATCTCCTTTGATTCGTAAATATCAGTTTATAGCGGATTGAGTGCGTGGCACTACGTCAGCGAGTAAATCATTGTAATGGCGGCAAATCTCTTTTAACTCAAAAAAAGACCCAGAACGTGAGGATTCGAACCCACTACCTTTACAACTATAGTATCTCACGCCAACCATTTGAGCTATCAAGTCGTTGCATTATAATGCCATATTATCCAGCTATATCTCTGGAAGTTAACGCTACCCTCGGCTTTCTCCTCTGCTAGGGACTGAGCTCCAGAACTATTCTTCCGTTAATGAAACATGTTCTGATCTATCGTAGTGTGGTTACTGCCATTAGCGCAGTAATGTGAAGCACATCACTTATATACTGTTATATAATTATGTATTTTTTTCAATTTTAAACTAATAGCATAGCTCAACAACCTTCGTTTACACCAAGGGTTAGTAGCATACAGACAATTAATAAACAGTTTTTTGTTTATTTCGAATATTAGTAACAGCAACCGGTAAATCTCCTCCAGTGTAAAAATAAGAACCTTTCCTATTTCCTTATCCACTTTTTTTTTCCGGACTCTCACTTGACTTTCCTAACTTTATGAGAGGCAGTTGGAATATATATCGACATACATAAAAGTTTTAACGTAACAATTTTTCGAGTTTTCAAATAGTTGTCTGCAATGAGGCATGGCTAATACCTGCGAGAAACTTGGCATTACAAGGCGATGTTGTTTTGTGCAGACAACCACGTGTGTGTGTTTGTATATATATATATATATATGTGTGTGTGTGTGTGTGTGTGTGTGTGTGTGTGTGTATGTATAAACCAAGAATGTGCTTCAATGAGGAAAAGTTTCGTTTCCAGTCTATGGAAAATGATAACGAAAATCACCCCAGAATCTTTAGGAGAATTAGCCACGTTAAATGAACTGCCAAGGGAATTAAGTTATTCACAATATTTACCATCTGAATCCTCTGCACTTATTTGTTTCTTATGCAAAGTCATTTGTACTATAACACGAAGGAAACATTCACACTAAGCTGTTTAAAGCTTACGGTGATTAACGCTAAATTAGTTTAGTTTAGAAAATTAATTGGTAAATGTTGTTCTTCTGCCACTATTTCCATGTAGCATCACTCGCTAGTAGGTACAATAAAGAACATTTAACATTTCAAAATTAAAAGCATGAATGTAAATAATAAATCTTGGTCTTGATTTAAAGTTAAAAAATAAGCAAAAAATAAAGAATGCATACTTTTCAAAATGATTAATAATTATTTAAGTTCTCATAGAAGTAGATGTTCATGTTATGATAATAAAAATAAAGTATGAAATATAACTTTAAAAAATTAAATAATCCATATATGTATGGCCTTATTGTACTGAAAAACGTAACGTTCAAAGTATATAATTGATTACGAGTTTATTAATACAACATTATGTTTAATGTTGTGTTAATAAAAATGTTTATTGCCCATCTGTTTTCTGATGGCGGTTTGGTTAAATGTTTTGTGCTTTAATATAGAAAATGTATCCTTAAGACTTCTGTGTCAGTCCCTGTAGCTTTGATTATAGAGGGTCGCACTATTTTACATGGGCGTATTTGTACGCGTTAAGGTGTCGTGAGTAACACAAGAATTGTCAACGAACAGACACACCCTATATGTATTGAATACTGCTTTGCTTACATCGCAGCTCTACATAACATTAGTGTATAGGTTTGCAAGTGTCAAACGGGAGAAAAAGTCAACAAAGATATTTTACAGCGAGAGATAATTGACAGAGTCTACTAAAACATTCACAGTTTACACACATTCCATAAAACATGGCTTCAAGGTATTAGTAGAATTATCTTCCATAAAGCTTCTTATACAATTATACTTCACAACCCCATACTTATAACTGTAGAAGTGATTTTACGTTTTTTTTTGTTCCATAGAAGTATTAACATGAGTCATGTTTTTTAAATTTGTACAGATTTCCCTGCAAGTGTAGGATTATTTACATATTTATTAGTTCAGTTGATGAATAAATGTGCAATGTTAAGCAATCAATACTCATCATAAGCAAAATTGCAAAAATGGTACCATAAGTAACTAAATTATTTATTTTAAAACAGAATGAAGCAGGAAAATAACTTATATACGTGGCATTTAGCGAGAATGTTAAAAAAATAGCATAAATGGTCTGAAATTTGTATTTAAAACAGGAAAGATCAATGCTTGCTGCACTTTAATTGCACCTAATCTAAAACATTCACTGTAATCGTATAGTAAATGATTATTCTTTATACACACCCCTGTTCTCATTATCATTATACTTCTGCTACTACTGGATCACATATTTAGGTCCAATGATTCTCTAAATTATTAAAAAGACATTTAAAAATGCAATAGTATTTGAAGTTACCAGCAGAATGATGAAACAAAATAGCAAAGATCGATTCTTGTGCTATTCCTCGATTAAAATAAATGCTGCAATGCAAGCTCATACGTGCAAATTTACAACAGTCGTCTCAAAATGGAAGACTTCGCTTGAATGTTTAAAGATACATAATAAAGTATTTAAATGGTTAATGCTTCTGGGAAAATACACTATACCAATATTCAGATATAATAATTCGTTCTGTACATTAAAAAGACAAATTTAATACTAAAGAATAAACATTAACTAATTCAAGTTATAACGTTGTGTGGCAAACAACAGTTGTTCACTGTTTTCTGACTTTACAGAACTGTTTACTAAAACGTAACATGAATTGTACATTATTTTGTAGGACATGTTTTACAGGGACTTGAACAAACACTTGCAATGTAATAGAGGATACTTTTGTATAGTATAGCCGTGAAAATTATAGGGGGTGTGCTTAAATGGGAATGCACAACAAAAATCCATATCCTAGGATTTAGTTTTATATTTATATACGAACTATTGAAAAATTAACATGACAGAGAGAGAGTGAGTGAGGTTTAGAAAACCATATATTGACTAAAATTTAAACTAAAGTTTAATATGGGCTTCTAAATCTACCTATACAGGAATTAGTGCTAAATTTGGATAATTTTAAGCAATATTTGGATGCTCTAAGAAAAATATCAGGAGGAAATTAAACTACTAACCGTCTGAACTGCATACCATACAAAGACTCAGAGGAATTTAACAATAATTGTGGATCTTTCTGAGAATGGTAAAACTGACATCACTACTCACATTTACAACTGACATTACCGGCCCCATAACTGACTGCCAGTGCTACTTTTGATTGCACAAAAACTTAAAGACCTCAACTGAGCATACTCAACTATTCTGCAGATAAATAATACATGTTTGCAAGCTAGAAAAAGTACAGGTGAAAATGGAAGCTAAAACATTTGAAAACACTTAACATAAAGTTGAACATCCGCACGACACGATTAATAACTTATAAAAAATTAGGGTCACTTCCCTATGAAAGGAAAAATATTCAGAATTAATTCGCATTTCCCCTATCAGACTCCTTATGATCGTTACTATGAAAAGATAGAAAATATGTGCAACATCATTCGTTTATCATCGCGGATATTACACGTTGAGCAAGCCGATACAGGGGCTGTTCAAAGTGACGAAAATGAAGAAACATTTATTGTAATAAAATTTATTAATACTAAAAGCTGTAAAACACACACATGTATATGTGTGCGTGTGTGTGTGTTTTGATTTATTTATGGACGCTCTTTAACATCTCAGGTCATCAGCGTCCCATTCAACTCGGGGCGTGAAACGGCCGACAAATTTTGCTCAGAGGCATCTTCTTTCAGGCTTGAGGTTCTTTTACGTGCAGTAAATGTACGACACGAGACCCACGGCTTTACTTCCCTTCCGAAGGAAGCCATACTTAGGATTTTTACGCCCGAAGAAATTCATCGGTCCTGGCCGGGTCGAACCCGCGATCTTGGGTTTAGGAGGCAAGTGTGACTACCACTACACCACCAGGACCAACATATGTGTGTTTATTATATATATTCGGATACTCAGCTTCATGTTTAAACAAGACAACCTATCATGAAATAAGTTGCCATTTTTACCGTCAAGAAAAATATAATGACGTCGTTGTACATAGAAAAAGTACATTTTTACCAAAAATTCCATTTGTCTTACTTTATACATAAATTATTAGGCACCCAAATATTGCACAGCAAAGAGTTTATAAAGAAAATATTTATAATTAGGGACATTTATCTAAGTGCTTGAGCTCTTTACATTAACAAATTACACAGCATTTTTAACAGATACTTGTAAAAGATCTAAAGTGTATCATGTAATTGATTTACAATTAAAAAGTGTACAAATTTTGAACATATTTAAATCATGTGCATAAAAGCAATTGCTCAGATTAATACTGCAAACACATTGGTTTAGAATGATCTCTTCTTTTGCTGCATGAGTAGGACGTGTGTACTTAATTCACGAATTACAGGGCTCATGTGTTTTCGGTCCTGCTTCGTGAGCAATGGTTTTGATTTGTTTTATTTACGGACGCTCTTTAACATCCCAGGTCATCAGCGTCCTATTCAAACCAGAGGGTGAAATTGCCGACAAATTTTGCTCAGAGGCCTCTTTTTTCAGGCTTGAGGTTCTTTATCGTGCCGTAAATCTACGACACAGGATCCACGTCTTTACTTCCCTTCCGAAGGAAGCCATACTTAGGATTTTTAGGCCCGAAAAAATCCATCGGTCCTGCTCCCGGGATCGAACCCGCGATCTTGGGTTTAGGAGGCAAGTATGGTTACCACTACACCACCAGGACTGATCTTCTTGAGCATAAATAGCAGCAATCTTTCTTTGGAATAGTTTTAGCCTCATTACGTAAATCATTACGTAAATACTTATCGACGTAAGCCGTCAGAATTTTAGTACGTCTATATATATATATATATATATATATATATATGTGTGTGTGTGTGTGTGTGTGTGTGTGTGTAAATATATATAATGAAAAGTTCTCAAGCTAGTTCATTCAAATCATCTTTCCTTCATGAATCCTTCTTAATGTGCTGGTTAACGTTTCACGAAACAAAACACGAATTATATGCTGCAATGTCAATCAGGTTGAACAGGACGGGCATTGCAAGGGTATGTTCTTATGCACTTGTCAAGTGCATCCACTCCTACTTTAGTGGATTATAAAACAGAATTATATCTGAATTCTTGTCGTAGTGTTGCATATTTACAATAAAATAATCATCTGCAACTTCGAACTGTAATTGTTAATGATTCTAATGCGATAAATATCAAGACGACAAACCCAGTGTGCGCATGTACCAGCAATTGATATAACTGAACAATAATTGCCTTTGAAAAAAAAGTTGATTTCTTGCGAATAACATGGCAACAGTAAAAGTTATAAGCACAAAACAAAATTTCCAATAATAAAATAGCTGTTACGAAAAACATTCTTTGGGGTCAATAGCTGACCCCCCTCCCCCATTAGTGGGCTGCTCTTAATAAATGTTTCTTCCGTTATATAATTATAAGAACTCTCGAAATCGAATATGTTCATTACATTTTCTTGAACAGTGTTTAACGCTTTTTACTGCTGAAGCATCACAGGCGGTGGACACTTGATGTTGCGGGAGATGAAATCATAAACTGGGAAAGAAAGGAAGCGTTCCAGGCCTAACTTTAAGGTATCTCCCCAGCATTTGCCATTTATGAGAACTAAGGAAAACCTGGCAAACATCAGCCAGGGAGGATGGTTCTATTGGAAGTTGAACCGGAGACCTCCAGCTCAGAGTCCGTGTCTTGACCACCTCGGCGACTCTTCGCGAAATTTCATTAGATATAGTTGTTCACTACTACTATGATGTATACATGTTAATGCTTTAGCTTAAATTTGAAAAGAAATTACATGGATATTTCACAGACATAATTTGGTTAAAAGTAGTTTTCCGTCGAAATTATCCTCAGCGTTCAGCTGGTAATGGTAGCTCTACCTTGTTATGTTATAGATGTAGATGTAAAAACTGGTATATATGTAGTTACGCAAAGCCTAATGTCCTGTCTCAATCTGCAACAAATGCATACGCTATTGTGGTGTAATTTCCGATAGCCGCTGCTTGAGGACATAAACAACAAACAAGTAAATTGTGAAGTCAAGGAAAAAAAAAACCTCAACGCCACTGATGTGTCCTTCTAAGCGATAACCACGTTATCCAACATGTGCAACTGTTGAGGCGAAGTTGACTTCTTAAATATTCGTTTTAGCATTTACGAATGTTGTATTTTAGTTTCTTGCTATTTTAAAAGCTATTTTATGTTGTTGTGTGCAGTAATTTAATTTCTTAACATGAATTGTCTCCAACACTATAGAAATATTCTATTTTTCATAAATTGGTTTTATGTGAAATCAAGTCATTTCCCAGTGTTGCACAGAGAAGTTATTTGGGTTATGGGTCGCCTGGGCGTTGCTGTTTACTGGGGAAGTACAATCGGAAGAAGGGAGATAAGAATCGCCAAGTGTTAGTACTTTTTTGCAAGCATAAATCGATAATGTTTTTAATCCTAACAACAATAAGCATAAGCGTTATAACAGATGTTGAGAATCCTGTTCATCTATGGCAATACATACCGGCATCTGCATAGTAAATTCCTCTATTTCATCCAATTTTTCTCTTGTAAGAACACGGTGGTTAGGTACATGTTTCTTGTAACAAACAAGTTGGCAAACAATTCTTCTACCTGGAATGCGATTGCCAGAACATTTACTTGCCAATCATCTTACTATTTCTCTGCAAGAATCCGTTTTTACATATTTATCGTACATAAAAGCCCGCTCTACAGGATTATATTTATGTACTTACATAACTAACGAAGAACAGTTAGCACACCATTTTCACACAAAGAAAGCATCGCCCACTCGCTTAGAAAGCCTTCACATTTACTGCACGTTGCTACCTGCGCAATATATCATTGTATAATCTTGCACTAGGAATGTACCCTAAAGTTGCGTGTAGTGGAAACATATTCGCAAATGCAGATTTTAGTCGGCTTATTTCCATTTTATCCTTCACAGGAGGACCAGCAATGGATAATATCATATACCAGGTAAACCGGCTTGTAATCCCCAGCAATTCACACAGCATCAATGAGTTGGAACAAAGAGGGATTTATCAGTTTAGTAACCTCGCTCTATAAAGGTTTTGAGTACAATTGGTTATGTGTTAACGTGTTAAGTACACTCACGTTCCAGATATTCCAGCAGAGAGGGTGTACAATGCTGTGATTAAGTCTATTCTGTAATACGGAAATGAAATATGGGGATGGGGGAGAGCTGAACATGCAAATAAAATACAAGTCGATTTTTGGAAAAGGGTTCTCGGGCTTTCTAAAGGAACCTCAAACTGTGAGGTCATGAGGGAGGTGGGTTGCTATATAGCAATGGTTAACAGTAAAACAAGGACGGTGAAATACTGCCTTAGACTAATCAGAGAGACCAGTTCAAATTTCGCGGTAAATGCTATAGACACCAGATATAAAATAAACGCCTACGTTTTGGGCTGCAGAGGTGAAAAGAAGGACTCAAGAGGAATATGATGAGGTAATGCAAGTAATTAAAATCCGTGGAAGGTTATAATAAGGCTAGAGGTTATCAACAGGTAGGAAATCGATGTTGAAAGTAACACGAAAGTCTCCTTGAGCCTATTGAATATAATTAAATTAACCCGAGGTAAAAAAAAGTATATATGCTCGTTCTGGGAGATTTAGACTGGGAGGTCGGAAGGCTCAAAAAATAAAGGATAGTTCTGGTAGCAGAATCTGCCCATTGTGGAGGGGATGAGGAATAGGTACATATTTTGGCCGAACGAAACCACTGAGAATACCTGAGCAAACCGGTGCTTCTATAAAAAATGTTACAGGCAATTAGATATAGATTGACATGCTGGGGCCTGTTTGCGAACGACACTAATTGCTTGAATGTGGGCATTTTCCTAGCCAAAGTGCGCGAAGCTAGAAGCACTAGTTATTGTGTTCTAACCAAACAAGTTAAATAACAAGTAATTTGTTTGATTTATATATCTGTAAAGCGGGCTTCTCATTTTATAAATTTTTGTGTATTTATTGTTAACATTGTTTTATTTTTTATTATTTGTGCCAATTCTAATCATGTATCATACTTAAGCATGTACGGTCGACAACCCATGCATAAAATATATTTGTAATATGTATCCAGGCTTATTCTATGTGACTGTCGGGGGTTTTGAATTTTTTTTAGAAAACGTGGAAACCATAATAATTTGATTGTTGCAGTAACGGTTAGACAAACTGTCAAAATTTGTTTTGCATCAACTGTAGTGATATCAGTTACCACCAGATGACAGTAACAGCAGTGTTTAACAAAATGGCAGATAGCGGTAAGGAGCAAGTTTTTTGTACTCTTGAATATCATCAACACCGATCCGTTACCATAGTCCAGCGCCATTTTCGGACAAAATACGGGAAGCAGCCTCCTTCGAACAACTTCGCAGATGGTACGCACAATTTGTGCATACAGGTTGTTTGTGCAAAGGGAAAAGCAGTGGGCGTCCCGCTGTGTCAGAAGCGGATGTGAATCGGATTAGGGACGTTTATCTCCGTAAACCTAAGAAATCAACTACGAGATGTAACAGGGAACTGCAAGTTCCTCAAACCACAGTATGGCGTGTGTTACGAAGGTGCCTAAAGGTAAAGCCATATCGCCTACAATTACGTCAAGCTGTAACAGCTAATGAGAGAGTCCTACGTTTCAACGTTTTGAAGAAGATGGTGGTTTTCTTGACAGATTAGTTTTCAGTGACGAAGCTATGTAAACGCTATGTTATCTTACATAATGTTATTGTCAGAAAATAGATCAAATTGCATATTTACTGTCAATAAGTTTTTAGCAAAATGATTTTGTTTCAAGTCTTAACATGAGCTTGCTTACTTTACGAGTTCAAACTTGGGGCTAATAGCTCGAAAGATATACCTTGCTTTTGGAGAAAAAGCGATATATGAAAGCAGAAAGCAAAAATAGAGATTTTCGTGTCTTTAAATAAAGAGATTTAAAGACACGAATGAATTACTAAAGGATTTTCTACGGGGACGCCTTGCCGCTAACATTGACGACGAACTAGAGGCAGCATTGGAAACTGATCCAAAATAAACGTATCAAGGGCTTGCAGAAATAATCACATCAGCGACGAAGCAATTCGCACACACCCAAGAGGAATGGGAAGGTTATTCAAAATTGGAAAATGAGTTCCTTATGAGCTGATTAGAGTTTGTGTTTCACTACACAGTAGTCATGGCCTTGAAGCATTTCCTGATCACGTGTTGACTATGACGAGAAATGTACTCTGTACAACAATCCAAAGCAACCATAGACTGTCTGTCATTCGAGGAAACACAACTACACACGCCAGACTTCAACAACAGGAAACTTTACTAAACTTCTGGTACACTTCAGCAAGAATGCAGGGATATGTCCAGTCGTCAGAAGCAATTATGTTACTCAATTGCAAAAGGACCTTCCTGTTACAGTCGGGTGCTAATGACCTAAGCAGTTGTGCGCCGTAAAACAATAATCATCATTGTTCCTCGTACAGGACTATGTTTGTGTTGCTCAAAATATGCGGTAGACAATTGAGACACCGGATGGGAAGCTCCAGTGCAATCTACGTACAGTTTGGCGATCAGAAGAAGGCGAGTGCATGCTGAAGAGCGAAGGGGGATTTGAACTGTTTACGAGTGTATCCATGCTGTCAATTGAATGAGAACCTCTCAGACTCAGATCTTGCGTGTTCGCTGGACTTCTAACCATCAGCGAGTATTTGATAACACTGTTTATTTTTATTAGCACTATCGTGCATGAGCATAGTGAGGAAAATGAAAATGTTTAAGTAGCACATTCTTGCCTTCATTGTTCGCAAGACAGTGCTCTCAAACTCTTTCAATAACGGATTGCCATATTTTCCGTTCCGTGCAAAACCTACCGGAACAAGTACCAAGTCAGAAAGTATGGTTTGTACATAACCCTAAGAAGCTTAACCATATCCAGAGACGTTACTTTTTCAAAAGTGTCATTTACAAGATGGTTTCACATTGAGAAAGGTGCAGTGATTGCAATGGAGACCAATTTATACATAAAATTTATTTTTGTGATTCTTTAGGTTTCCAAATTAATCTAATGCAATTAGTAAATATGGAAGATGAATAATGTAAAAGAAAAATCCCTAGACAAAGTCACAGAGGCTTCAGATGATCGCCCTGAAATTGGAAAACTGCGCTAAAATATTTCCCCGTAATCTCTTGCAGTAAATAAGTATTTTCACATGATTTAATTGAATAGGCACTATAGATCTTTGCTCACAGTTATTGCATATTGTTTTAACCATCAGCGGCGTCGCGTTCTTGAATACAGATTGGCTATTCAACCACCAAGTCACTGTCATTCGACATCTTACAGGGGATCGCAGAAAATAATACTTACTTTATCCATGTACAATTACTGTTAAATACCTAGGTATATTTGTTTAGGCGTTCATTGCAGTTTAAGAGCAAATATAAATATAATTATTCAAAAAGTATAACGTGTGACCTACAAAACCAGTTTATTTACTAAAGGAAGCCAATTATTAGAGCCACAGATCTTACATTAGGACTGAAACCAGATAATATTAACGACAATAAATTGTGGACCACCCAAGTATTAATAATGGTTACATTCTAATTAAGAACTTCCTTTTAGCATTTCCCAGGACGATTAATCGAAATTTTAGCTCTTGGAATGCACAGTATGTTGGCTTTTGGCATTCTATCGCAATTTATGTATAGGCGATGTATTTTGACATTCTCTGCATGATAAACTTTTAAAACACTGTTTTTATTTTATTGAATATTTTGGGATATAACTTTTTTTCCTGTTATAATAATGTCCTATTTATTTTGTGTTTATTTATGAGCAAGAAAAATATCCTTTCTTTTCCAAATGTTTTCCATATTCTTGACATAATCACAGGAATTTTGTCGTTTTCTTTTCTACTTTTTCGTTACTTAAATTTGCAAGCGTTATTGTGCCTTATGGCGCTGTCATCTTGCAGCTTCTCGGAGTGGTGGGTTCGCAGAGACTTATCTTGAAAGCATGTTGAGCCAGAGATTTGGGTGCGACAAGTTTGAAATTCTCTTAAACATAAGAGCAAGTCATGACAGGTTTATCTGCTTTCCAAAGCGATCAAGTTGACACTCAGCTGTATTTTAACATCACATGTCTGCTGCCACTTCTTTTAGGGATTATGAATGAACTTATAGGACGAAAAGTATCCTCAAATGTACTGCCTTCGTTTTCCCTCCTAGTTGTGAAGTAATCTTAGAAAAGAAGGTGACGTAGCATTTTGGCGAACTAGAGTTTCTTTAAGCAATCACCCATTCTCGTCAGAAGTTGCAACGTTACTTTTAAATTCAGTAAACCGCCATGGGTGGTCGAGGTCGTTAAGGCGCGGACTCGTGAGCGGGAGGTCTGGGGTTCCATTCCCACCAGGACTGTCCTCCCTAACTGGGTTTTTTTCCAGGTTTTCCTCAGTCCTCATGAATGGCAAATGCGCTATCCATAACTTAGGCCTAGAGCGTTTCCTTCCTTAATATATATTTCATTTCATATATTATCAGTGTCCACCGCCTCGAGTAATCACTATAAATAGTCATTTTCCATCTTCTGTACACTTCGGAAAATGCATTTCTGACTCTCCTCTCGAAACAGTTTCATTTAAGGGCGCTTGGACCGCCAAGTCCTGATTAGGACTGAATATCAAGTCTGAAGACAGTTGGCGGATTTTTTTTTTTTTTTGAGTAGTGTTTAACGCCCGTTTTCACTACTGAGGCACCACAGGCGGTGGACACTGATGATACATGAGATGAAATGATAAATTGGGAAAGGATATTTTTTTTTAAGGAAGGAAGCGTTCCAGGCCTAAGTTTAGGTACCTCCCCGGCATTTGCCAGTTATGAAGACTGAGGAAAACCTGGAAAAAACCCCAGTCAGGGAGGACGGTCCTGGCGGGATTCGAACCGCGGACCTCCCGCTCACGAGTCCGTGCCTTAACGACCTCGGCCACCCGTGGCGGTCAGTTGGCGGATGAGGATTGTGGTGCAGTAAGTCCCAATAGGAACAACAGACCTCCTTACTTCAAGTGTAGTTTGCAACTCTCCTCATTTTACACCCTGTCCTCTGTGTAAGGAACAATATTAACTTATATCTTTGATTAATTTGTTAATGCATTTTTACTTCGATTATATCTCAAGAAAAAAATATAAAAATAACTGTTGGACCTTAAATTACATGATTTTTTGGATCTGTACTTCCCTGAATCTGAATCTTTTCTGCCTCAAGGTTTTAGGTTCACTGCAATATCTCATAAATAGAATTTGGTGGCCTTTTAACTGTTTTGACATTGAATTTAAGATGTACTTACGAATTTAAATGAATGCAAAATAAAATAAAAGGATAAATGTTTCTGAGAAATTAATATAACTTCTGTTACTTAGTCCACGATGAGTCAAGGTTTCAGCTGAAGTTAGTACTATCGCAATATAATTGAACATAATGTTGAAAATTACATTCCTAAGCATTTTAGAAATAGATAAATATGCCGCATCACTTTATTGTAAGCAACTATTATAGAAAATATTGCTGACTCCTTTTATAAAATACTTCAAGTGTAAATGGGTGAAAACTACCGTTTAATGTAACACTGTGCAAAGAACGTTTATTTTCGAAAGCTGTATATGTACTTGTAATTATCTTGAAAGAACGGACCGTTTCTCTGAGGTTAACATAATCACTAAGAGATTTAGCTCAGAGAATAGCATTTGTATTCGATAATCTCCAGGCTCAAATCCTACTGCAGACTAATCCGACTGAATTTTTCGCTGGTTTTTAGTGCATTTTCAGAACGGGATTAATATTTTTCTGCCATAGATTCCTATTACATCGTTCATCTTCATTTTATATTTATGTGTGTCCGTGTCTTTCCGTGTTTGTGATGTCTTCGAGGCGGCCCTGACTTTGCAGTGTCTACCCATTCACGAATTTCCTTAGTATGTGTTCTTTATGTATTTATAGAAATAATAACCCCTCCCCAGACAGAAGACTGGCCCATGTGCAAGTCTAAGCTCTATGAGGGTCATTTATTGGAAGTAGGGCGGATTGGATGACGCAATACTGGTGAAAATTACGCCAGTTGCAGTTGAAGGCTTCAGAGTATTTTCTCCATAGCGTACTCTCTGTGTAGATAAGACAACAAGAGCTGCAGATATGTCGAATACTGTGACTATTGAAGATCACAGGTCAAACATAAGGATCGAAATTTTATGTGGTAAAAATCCAAAAAAATTTAAAAGTGCTGAGTAAATTTATGGGAGTTCATAGTGAACTGTAGTACAGAGACGATGGCAGACAAGGAAGACGGAAGACATCCACAGAAAAACTTGTAGTGGATGCTATTTAGGAAGATGGTCATGTGGCGTGAGGACCATTCAGAAGTCACAGATATACCACCATCAATATACCGTATTTTGATAAATGATTTACAGGAGAGAAAAAATTGTACGCGATGGATACCTTACTTCTTGCCCGCTGAACAGATGCAGAAACGCAAGGGCATTGCAAACGCGCTAATTTCACGTTGAAGGTGAAGTATTCTTGTGTCCAATTGTTGCTACTGATGAAACGTGGATAACAGACTTTGAGCCTAAGTTGAAATCACAATCAACGAATTGAGAGGTTCATCTTCCTCACAACCAAAAGCATTTCGACGATCACAATCAAAAGTCGAACAAATAGTGATCAATGAATAATCATAACAGATAGAGTCCCGTGTATAATAAGTGTCACAGCAGTGTATTATCGTGACTTCAGCAAAAACTATACAAGAAGGCATAAAAACTTCCCTCAGCTGCTCGAGACTGAGCCACTCATCCTCAATGACAACGCTCGCCTTCATACCGGCAATGTTGTGACTCATAAGCTGCGCAAATATGAATGGAAAGCGTTACCTCATCCGCCCTACAGCCCAAACATGAGTCCATCAAACTTCGACTTATTCCCAAAGTTGAAAAAAAAAAAAAAAACCAAAGCATGGACATCGTTTTTATTCTCTAGCATAGTTTTCTGTCGCCTTTACCCTAGTCATTCGACAAATGAACACAGGTGATACTTTGAATGGAATAGCACAGCTTTCTAAACATTGGGACTCGGTCTTTGAGAAGCAGAGAGATAATATTGAAAAACTGTTTAAAAAAAAATTAAAATAAGGTGTGTATTACTTATGAAATGACTCCAGTAATACCGAAATAGAATGAACAGTCAAAACAGAAGAAGAACACTACGCCTGTTGTGCTGAATTTTGGAAAGTGGCCTCTCCTCCATTCGAAGTTAATTTTGTTTGTCTCGTGTTACCTCCTTCATAAGAGTGTCATGGAAACCTAGATCAATCTCTAGTTGATCTTAGCTGCTCCAAGGGGAATGAAGTAAAGGCGATCTTTCCCTCGCCTCTTGATCTCCTTTATGTCCCAGCAGAAGTTGAATTTATCTCTCAACACACCGTTCCCGTTTGCTGAAATTGGAGGTGAGTAGGTGTTGTTTTCAAATCGTTTACACTTTGAAGGCAATACGAGGAGTCGCCATTATTAAATCTCGTTCGATATTAACGTCTGCTTCGATATTACAACCAAACCCTTCAACATACTCTTCTGTGTATGCGAGTTTCTCATCTCGCACAGTAAGTAACTTTTTTATCCAAATCGGCATTTGCCAATAAAGATTTCATTTTTAACTTATTTGTTCAGGTTTAAATATCATTTTAGAAAGAAATATTTTATGAAAGCTGCTGAAAAAGTATGCCTCCCACATTTAATACTCTTGTCTTTTTACATAGCTACTAATTATAATTGCAAAATATTATGCGTGTTCATAACAACCATGCAGAAATGTCTGTCTTTTCGTTAAGTCATTTGACAGAGTCGTTGGGATGTTCCACGTCTATGTTCTTGTCCTATCTCCATCCAGTGATCTCATATTCGTTTCGCTGTGTATGCACTTTGTCCAACACGAGCACCAATTTCTCGGAATGACATCCTGACCCGCACATCGACGCCACAATTCTCCCTTGATCAAATTCTGACACCTACCGGTATTGCTGTCGTATTTTCAATGAATGACACTCGTTCCTTCTGAGAAAATGTGGGCCGGTTTAACGCGTCTCTTAAGGGCGTTGAAAGTTTAATGATCAGCAGTGGGGACAGAAAAATATACTGGCCTATTGGTATTCTTAGGACTTTTGCACATCAGCGGCAAAACTTTTCATTAAAGGCAAAAACAAGGCAACGGGCCAAACGGATGTGTCGGAATGCACGAATTGACATGCAATGATTGAGTTCATAAGTGTAGAAAAGGTGCGTCCGAATAACATTTGTCCATGAATAAAAGTGTGTAGACATTGCTGGGCCTGCTAGAGATGACATAAATACATTTGAGTGACGAGCCAAAGAACGGAAGATCTCGCTACGCTACAGATGAGACCCATCGGGTTAGTACTGATAAGCTCTTTAATACAATATCCACGCATTTCTCAATAAGAGTGCTTATTGTTGTATATCCTCTGCAATTACTGCCAGTTTCAACATATTGTACTGCGTACTGCCATGTTTTTGTGTCTCATTCGGAATCCTCCCGCAGGAAAAGTGAAATTCGTACCACTGAGGTACAAAAGTGTGGCATCTAAATTGCTTCTTTACCTAAAGTTAAAATAAAATAAATGTTAGGAAGCTTCAGTTTCAGCTCATACAGAAAGTTTCATTCCATAAGGGAACAACCCAAAGCGGTAAACCAGATTTTTCTGATGACTGGATTATAGTCTTATGTTAGATCAGTGCATATAGTCGTTTGTGTAGCTTTTTCTCGTTTTGCAAATTATCATAGCTTATGGCCGTTTTTCCTAATGCTAAATGCAATATAGTAAGCATACTTGAAGGAACATCAAGGTCACGGTACCGTGGTGATGGGAAGGCGCCTCGTTACATGGTAGGGCGCGCAAACTTCCCTCTGTGTATCTCTCTTGCACGTGTTCTTTCTCTGTATCAGAAAACTTGCCTCCTTAGGCAGGCTGACCAGATTTCCCAGATTAAAATCCGGGACGCTTTGGTTTATAGTCCACTCCAACATTTACCAATCTTTATTTGCCTGGATTTAATAAAATCATGGTAATGATGATGATGATGATGATGTAATAATAATAATAATAATAATAATGGTATGCAGCTGGAAGAACAGATTTAGTACTGAAAAGAAAAAATCAACATTAAACTAAAAAAAGATGTTATCAATATATGTTTAAGCATTGTTACTGGCATGGTGTTATAGTTCATAGCTCCTAACACCAGTTGGAATTAACAAACGGCACAATTTATTAAAAATTAAACCCTCCATTCAAAAAAGTTCAAAGCTCACAAGTTTTTTTTTTTTTTTTTTGATTGCTTTATTTATGGACGCTCTTTAACTTCTCAGGTCATCAGCGTCCCATTCAACTCAGGGCGTGAAACGGCCGGCAAATTTTGCTCAGAGGCTTGAGGTTCTTTTTCGTGCCGTAAATGTACGACACGGGACCCACGGCTTTACTTCCCTTCCGAAGGAAGCCATACTTAGGATTTTTACGCCCGAAAAAAATCCATCGGTTCTGAGTGTTCACAAGTGATTTTCAGTATTAGCAAGATTTAACAGTTCCTTGCGGATTTCGATGATTTTATTCACACAATTGATCTTTGTTGTTGTTAGAACAGAGGGCAGGAATAGGTAATTAATGTATTTAAAAATAACAGAAATAACTGCAACAACAGAATATTTTAATCTGGCTAGAAGAGAGGCCATAGAAAGAGAGCAACAAGATAATGTAAACAAAGTCAGAGTTTTTCAAATAAGTAAGAGTTGGAATCCGTTACTGGTCAACAAATAAAGCCTGCGCTACATCTTTCCCAGCACTCCTATCCCCTCCCACTTATAGCAGTTCTGTACCTCTTCCTTCAAATACTGCTGAGAGTTGGAGAGATAGCTAGCGACGTATGCGGGCAAAGGGCTTCATAAGTATCTACCAAGTAAAACATTACACTGTATCATCATCTATTCAAATATTAAGAGTCTGTCCATCCCTTTCCGTTAACAATAGCAGAATATTAATAGTGAACAGTTGGGCGTTATCAACACGTTCCTCAGACTAGCAATCTGTACAGCTCCCAGCAGTACTTTCAATCCACTGATGATGCCGACCGTAACGTTGGCGAAAGCTTTGGTTTTTTTTTAAGTAATTTAAACCAACAACCATTCAAAATAACCAGGTAATGGTCTTTTTTCAATAATAATAATAATAATAATAATAATAATAATAATAACGGCCGTGAAAGCTTAAAGAATTTGATAACAGAATGTGAAACTGTTTCCACCTCAATGCTCACATGTAAGAAGAAATAGCAATAAGTGCTGTCCCGTTGTAATGTGAAAATGAAAGGAAGGGATAAAACATAAAGAATAAGAAATCTGCATATTAATTCATGTACTAACTAATTAAACATCAATGCTTATGAAGCACGTCTAATAATATGATTATAGTTAAAAGAGATGCAAATACAAAACCTTCTTATGTATAGGTTTTAAAATGCTAATTACATATTCGTCACTTATATTCACTGGCAACATAAAAATTGCGGTGTTTGAAAACTAACTTTATTCTCATCTTACTCTTCCTGCACGCGCCTGTGTTTGTACTAGGCGTGGATCTCGTGTTCGAGCCATCAGGTATTCCGTTTAAACAATGTATGTCAAAATATTGACAACTAGAGTTAAAAATGGGAGATTTGCACTGGCGTGAACAGAAAAGTAAGTTCATATGTTTTAGTATAAAATTCTTTTTTTTTAACGTCCGCTCCGCGCAAGTGATATAGGAAAATACTCCTCAACAATGGGAACTTCAAAACAATGACTAGGCAATACTGTAACACCGCATAGCAATTCGATTGGCTAAGGCTTCACACCAGCATGTTTCTGAAGTGACCTTGATATTCCTTCAACTGTGGGGCGTACTGTAGTCAGTGCGGCATGGACCTACTGATGTGCACTTGCTTGTTCCTTTGGATCATGATGGCAGATGAATGCATTGATTCTTACTGTTAAGAATGGCACAATACTGGTTTGAATTCTCATGCTCGCCATATGACTATTTTTTAATAAATTTATACAAACTGCGTTTTATCTTTAAAATGAAAATGACGACCATTTAAATAATAGATTAGCTCTGTATATTTTATTAGCATATATTCTTAGGCGAAATAAAAATGCAATTATATCGTTAGCACATACATAAAGACATTTTAACACCACAGTGAGAAAATTGCAGGATTTTTGGACAAAGAAACCGTTCAAACTTAAATCTATCTATCGTCGATGCCCACGATCTCAAGCTATCTGCATTGTGCTCGCCGCTCGGTAACCTCTGCTCAGTGAGTGAGCCTTTACCTCAGTGCCCCTAAGGTAAAGGCCCTGTCAGTCTCTATGGCTGACATTCTGCATCATCATTGTACTTGTTTAAATGATAAATGGTTGAGGAGATATTAACTATCTAATGCAAATTTGCTTTAGCATTCACATCGCAATCTTAATATTTCAAAATCGAAACATAAGCTTGTTGACACGAAAGCGTTATCAGTTCATACTGGAAGTAAGTGGTGGATGTTTAAGGGATTATAGCACAGTGTTACATTCATATGATCACGAAATATTCTAAAGACTGGATTGAAGTTACTGCTCCAGTAAATCTCGCCTGGGAACGCTGCATTGACATATTAATTTACAAAATTTAAATCGTCATATAACTTAGTGTTAACAGAACGAATATCTTTCATAAACAACAATTTTAATAATAAACGTAAGCCATGTCGCTGAACTGGTTTACTAATAGAAAATTTGTCGGTTTCAAGAGTTTATTTTAACATTCACATCTCTGTATGTTATTTAATGAAAGAATATTGTGACGTGGGTGTTTTTTGGAGATATATTATTTGTTCTTGGACGAAAAATGTTTAACGAATTTTAGTGTATGCTTTTCTTTCATAAAAATATAGTCCTAGAATAATATTTTCATTTCATTTAAATAAACTTCAAATTATCATTTGAATAAATATATAAATAATATAAGAGAGCGTTATTCTTTTGTTTGACGCTGTGTGAACAGATCTATTGAAATAGATAATTAAATATGATGTAATGGAGATTTATCATTCTCCCTGACTGAGGTTTTTTCCAAGGTTTTCCTCGGTCCTAATAAATGGCAAATGCCAGAGAGGTACACTAAACTTAGATCTGTGCTCCGTTTCATGAAATTCGTTATCTAGTAAAACTAGTTTCCATTCTAGTATTATTTGTTTATTTTACAAGTATGTGTTTCCAGAACTTAGTGTAAATTACTAGTTACCTAGTGTGGCAGACTGATATTCTCAGAGTGCGATTTTGTTTTTTCAATGTTCTATTTCACGAAATATTTGGTCTTGTAATATTGCATATTGTTAGAATTCTACCTGTGAATCTCGAATGATGAATTTACATTCTAGTGTACCTATTTTAAGTTGGGTTTTAATTTTATCAATTAAGCTCAAAGCATTTTAATTATAAAGTTCATTAAGGCTTATCTATGTATTGTGTGGTCTTAAACCAACACCTATTCCTGTACATCTTGAATTATCTATTTTTACCTGAAAAAATACTATAGAAAATAACCTGCGTACACCATTATTTGTAGGTAATAATACGAAGGGCGAATATGAATGTAAAATAAAAGCAATTACCATTATAGCTTTCTTAATGTTTGGCCAAAAAGTGTCCCTTACATATGCGTAATCTTTCTCCAGTGTAATTAATCTCAAAGCTTTCACAGTTTGCATTATCATTTTTACACTTCGGCTTTGTCTTTCTTCGTAATTTGGACGGGAATTGCCCAAATAGTACTTAATTAAATGCAGCACTGTTATTTATTTTAATACCAAATCTCATTAGGCAGACACAATGCTCTTTCTTAAAAATACATAGCGCATAAAAAATCGCATCAACAAACTATCCAGGGAGAAATAAATATCCCCATAACAGCCTTCTCGACGCTAGGATACACTAGCAATTTTGACAATGACAAAATTTTACCATTCTACCACTGTGGAATAAATG
The DNA here is from genome assembly GCA_030762175.1 of Metallyticus violacea. Lineage (NCBI taxonomy): Eukaryota > Metazoa > Arthropoda > Insecta > Mantodea > Metallyticidae > Metallyticus > Metallyticus violacea. The sequence goes on from CM060846.1 coordinate 48,518,319, forward strand.
TGCGCGAAACATTTTTTATTAGATATAATGGAGTTACGACTAATAACAAGTAATTGGTAAACTAGTACAGAAGTTGTTTCGTGAAACAGGGCCCCGGAATGCTTCCTTCCCAAAAATCCTTTCGTCGTGAAACACCATTAAAAACAAACAACAAAAAAGTGGAAGGCCGTTGAACACTGGCGTGAAAATTGCGTAACGTAACTCTGTAACAATTTTAAATTATTCAAAAATAAGTTTTACTACAGATATTAGGAAACGTAGTTTATATCTAAATTGATAAATACAATCACTTATTGAGCACTTTAAATTTTACCAGAATTATATGATACATTGTATCCAGCCTCTTTAATGCAAAGGTATATACCTGAATTTTTGTAGGATTCAGGGGGGAGTGATACATTCTGATTGAGACGTACATTACATTCTTTCGCTGGAGTATTATATAACTGTAATACAGAGCGGGAGAATACCAGAGCGCGTCTTTGAGGACATTAATTTTCGCGCCAGGTGACACTTTATTGATTACGTGAAAGTGCATGCGACCTTAAAACTTATCAGAACTAAGTTTCTCGTGAAACTACCGGTACGTGTAAATAATTTGCTTACGGATCGGAATGATTCAGTTGGGACTCGCATTCGAGAAATCCCGGGTTCAAATTTCTTGGGGCCGGTCATCCTGACCTTGGATTTTTCATGGTTTCCCTGGTCGCTTAAGCGAATGCTGAGATGGGTCTTTCCTTTCCACGAATTTTCAGCTTTCCCTTTTCATATCATTTAATTCTTTTTCTTCTGTTACAGGGTCAAAAGTTTCGAGCGAGGCGTGCTGCTGAGTGCGACGTGACGGTGGCTTGCCCTTTGGAAATATTGGAGACTCGGATTTGCAGGTTTCGGACTTCAATTCTCCTGAATAATGGCCACCCAGTGTCTTCCTCACCTCATCCCTTATCCCCGGAAATGCCCCAACTGGGGATATAGATACATAAAGTTAGCCCTTGAGCAAGTTTGAACTAGGGAATGTGCACTTCCGTCCCTTCCAATTCAATCTGGTTCAATGCTTTGAATTAAAATTATCGTTTATATATGGATAAAGTTTTTAGAGAGTACATAAGTAACCTGAACAATTTTAAATGTTATATGGGGATAAAGAGCAATTGGTCAACCACAGAAAGTAATTAAATCTCAAAATTTTAACCACCTAATCTAAAATAATATATTTTAAGGGAGCTAAGCTAATAAAAACCAAAGTAGTTGTTTACCGAATGAAAAAGTTCAACATACACTTTTCTAGGATGTGATTGTTGCATTATAACAAAAGTGGTAAATAATAAATGCCACAATAAAAACTTTTGTGAAAAATATTTGGAAATATACATAAAGATGTACTGTAAATTGTTGTCGATACTAACATGCCTATTCGGTTGAGAAACATGAACGATGACGAGAATATCAAAGATTACAAATGGTCGAAATGAAATGCTATAGAAACAAAGTAGGCTACAGGTCATTAACAATACAGGCGTTAGTAAAGAATGTAAATGACAATGCCAAGAAATACAACAACTTGTGAATGCAGCATATACACAGCCTTCGTTATGACGTGTGGCCGGCTTAACAGAGATTTGTCTGCCCTGCAATGCGCTCTTCCTAGCCGATTCTGTTCCTCCTTCCACATTCCCCCCTCCCCATATGCCGGCTAATCAGTTTACTGAAGCCGTTGTGCTGTATAGAAACTGAAACGTTATGAGACAACGTGTTTCAGTGTTATAGTGTGTTAGTGCTGTTATAATACCAAAAAGTTCATATACTTTAGTACACAGAATCTTCATGTATGATTCCTGTGTAAAACAACAAACTCTTGTAGAGAAGTAAGACGGCAATTTATATACAGATTCTCTGCTGTTCGTGCGTCTCACAGAGAAACGGTTGGTAATCTTGTAATTTATATTAGGGTACGGGATCTGTTCTTGATAAGAAACCGAAAATAAAACGCTGTATTCTTATAGAGGAAATTCTCGATGACATCGGAGAAAAGTTGAACAAAGTACAAAGATATCTCTGAGAAAGCTTGCACAGGAATCAGCAATTTCGCAAACCTCGCCTTGGAATGCCACTAAACTTTTAAAATTAAAACCCCAGAAAACAATAATTCAGGATTGCAACCACACGATAATGTGGGTAGAGTCAATTTCCGCAATTGGGTGTTGGATACATTAATGATCGTATTGACCCGCGCTAAATTTCTTTTACGGACGAAACATGGTTTTATTTACATGGCCAAGTAGCGACCAACACTATACAATAGGTACTGGAGAGCAGAAAAAACCGATCTTGTGCACGAAATGCCATTGTATGCCTTGTGTTTGGTGTGCTTTCAATATTTGCAAAACTTAAGAGTCTAGTCTCTTTTCTACTCGTAAATTCTTTGTACATGTTTTTTCCATGGTGAATATGACATGACTTTAATTACGTGAGCAGGACATGTAACAGAACAGTGAGTGCCGCCGCACATGCACGATTACAATCACGTCATATAGGCCCTGTGGCTTTATCAAACGTTCAGAGCAAACTTAGGAACTACAATCCTCCAACCACAAGGATATCCCTGTGGGAGAAATATTTACTATGATTTTTTTAACAGTGTTTAACGCCCGTTTTTCACTACTGACGCACCACAGGCGGTAGACACTGATGATACATGAACTGATAAATTGGGAAAGGATATTTTGAGGAAGTTAGGGTACCTCCCTAGCATTTGCCATTTATGAGGACTGAGGAAAACCAGAGAGCACGGTCCTGGTGGGATTCGAACCCCAGACCTCCCGCTCACGATACCGCGCCTTAACGACCTCGGCCATCCATGGCGGTTTTACTATGATGGAATGCATGGAGAAGAGATAATTTGCAATAGACACCGTGATTCCTATTGACTGAATTAATGAAATGAATGTAGGTACTCGCTATTTTAATAACACAGGTGATGTCAGAATTCAGGTTGACTCACTTTGTTAGCAGTATATAGCGATAAGATAAGTAGAGCTGTGTATTGTGAAGCCCGGGCGGTAATAGCGAATATTATTAAGAAGTCTGATGAGGAATCTAAAAAGGAATAACTGACAGTTCCTCTTGCCCGAGTTATAGAGCGGGCAGTGTTTGTTTTCTTTAACCGTATAGACAGCACGACCCTGCGACCGAAGTTCCGAACGGCTGCGGATAAGGCCGAGTTCCGCCGAACGGCAGTGTTGAGTTAGAAAGGGTTAGTGTGGAGTTCTTTTTTTTTTTCCTTTGTTTTTTTTTTAAACCTAAACTACGATAAATAACCTAATCTATAATATGAAGAAGAAAATTGTATTTAGTTAGAAAAGAGTTTACATGTTTGTTTAATTTTAAAAAAAAGAACTATCTGTGTTTCCTTTGTAGAAAATACAACTTTCAACATTATAGGAAATGAATAATACGGACCCTTAACAAGTCGACTTTCTTCGTTACCGTTCGGAACTCCGGCCGCAGGATTGTGCTGTCTGTACGGTTAAGATCTATATCGGGCATCTCAAGGTGAGGTTGAGAAGTGGGGGAAAGGCGGGGTTCGTGTATGATCTTCATGAAGATAGCCGAATGACGCGAGTGCACTGGTTGTCATGAAATATGCATACGCTGTAAACAGGATAAGTCGATCGAACAATGCAAATGTGCAACCGTTAGTGAGTTAACATGAAAATGCACGAAGCGAAAAGGAGTAAACACTGGTGGGTAAGGTTGACTCATTTCTTGCCTGTTTGAGAATTCAGGTTCATGTCCGCACCATGAGTTCTATAGTATCTCAAATTGCATAATGAGCACCTTCCTCTCTGAACCGTTCTGGTAGACAGCACTATATTGGTGCTTCCCGGACCTAAGCTGTAAACGCACTGGATTGAATCTCGAATCATCTCTCTTCCAATATAACTTTTCCTCTTTATACAGAGAAGTCTTTGAAAGTTTAAGAGAAACAAATGTTGTTGCAATATTCGTCGTATTAGATTCGTTTGATACGTTCACGGAATTGTTCACAGATGACAAACATATCACTTCTCCATTTTCTTAAGGAACACCAATGTAATAATTCTCCTTCTAGAGAAGATCTGTGCTTATAGCTAACTGTTACAGTGCAGAGGTGAAAAGAAATGAAAATGTCCTGCAGTAATTAAATGTTTAATGAAAGAGTGTGACAGCAAGAAACTAATACCAACACGTTAGGGAACCCTTTTGCATCCTTTTAAATTGTTTCAAAGAAGACAGCGGAGTTAAAATTAGATCGCGAAAACTTCAAATGTTGAATCTGCAGCAATAATCGAAATAATTGTTGAAAAATGTACCAATTTGTTTGATAATAGCCAAACAAATGTGACCCAAGTTACTACATATAAAGTAAGCATGTGTTTCACATTCTGGTGAAAAAATTGTGCATGAAACAAAAAAAATCTGCAAAATGGATGCTGCGACCATTGGCACTAGATCCAAAAACGAACTGTAATGTATATTTTTAGTACAGTTTAGCCAGTTTGCACAGACACCCAACAAAATCTATCCATCAATTCGCCCCCCCCCCAAAAAAAAAAAAAAAAAAAAGGATCAGACATGGACACGAGAAACATTATAGCAGTTTTCCAAGCTAAAGAAAGTATGTTCGTGAAATTCGTCAGAAATATCATGATAGCAGCCTTCCAGCACGTTCAACGGATGTTGTTGTTCGACCATGTTCCCATTGGTACAATTGTTGGTACTTTTGTACCAGCTGAAAAAAATATACGTCAGAAAAGGCGGATTTATCAAAAATCATGATGGCAATTATTGTCTTCACATGTGTCGTCGCATTCAAAATAAAGAACTGAGAAACGATTTCGTACATCTTCTGCCAATTCATCTGTTTTGGCTCCATTAGGTGGCCATCTATTTTCAACCCTTAATAGTAAAGGATTTCTACAGATGAAAAACTAAATGCAGCCGTTGAAAAGTATATTGAAAAATAACTACTTCAATGATAATATACTTCTTTTTTCGCATTTTATTCCAAGATTTTTGAAATTACGTGTGTTTTAGAGCGTTTTCTTAATGACCTTTACTGCATTGAGACAATCTGCCACACTACATCTGTAAGCATGCTGGGCACCTAAACTTAAGCGTATATTTTCTTTTTCTATCTGCTTCTTGAATTTAATATTTCTATAAAGTTTATCAATATATCTGAAAATTTTGCAGGCATGTAAATAAGTTTAGGAATGTGCCTATTAAAGTTTAAACCCGTACCTAGGGTTCCAAAATACCGGCAACACTTATAGTTCTCAAATTTCTACACCAAGGCCACAACTGAATGATTTTCGGGGCATAAAAAATCCTAAGTATAGCCATACTTCGGAAGGGAAGTAAAGCCGTGTGTCTTGTGTCGTACATTTACGGCACAAAAAAGAACTTCAAGCCTGAAAGAAGAGGCCTCTGAGCAAAATTTGTCGGCCGTTTCACGCCCTGAATTGATTGGGACGCTGATGACCTGAGATGTTAAATTGCGTCGGTTGAGGTTCTTTTCAGTGCCGTAAATCTACGACACGAGACCCAGGCTTTACTTCCTTTCCGAAGGAAGCCATGTTAAAAAATCCATCGACCCTGATCGGGGTTGAACCCGCGAACTTGGGTTTACGAGGCAAGCATGGTTACAGCTAGACCACCAGGACCGGTACGGTAAGGTAGCGTAGGTGGAAGCATGAATAGGTAGATAAAGTTATCAATGTTATTCGGTTGTTTGCCATCGAGTAGTTATGCCTTTGGCCGCATGGTGCCACCGCTTTTAAATGGCGGATAAATAACACTTTCACTTTCGCTAGCAATTTGGGAAGAATACACTCCATTCTCAAATAGTATGCATGATTTGTGGAGCGGAGGGGCTTGACAACTTGGTTAACTAGACTTAACACCATATGATCTTTTCTGTGGGGTTACGTCAAGGATCAGTTTTGTCTCCCCCCCTCTTTTTGCCTCTGTTCCGGTTCTGCAGGGGCGTGTCAGAGCCGTCTTTATAAACATCACCTCTGACGTGTGGGAAGAAATAGAGTATCATGCAGATGTCTGCAGAGTGCCAAAAGGCGCACATATAGAGATTTTATAATGCATGAACAGAAAACTTTTGAGATATTTTGCTGTGCACGTATTGAGATTTTATAATGCATGAGCAGAAAACTTTTGAGATTTTACTAAACTATAAAATAACATCTGTAATACCTCAATTTTACAAAGTGCTGTATTTTTTTTTTTTTTTTTTTTTTTTTTTTTTTGAAACACCAGCTAACATTGTATTTCGGTTTTAGCACTACACGGCAGTGAAAATGAGTTTAGAACCCAATAGCATCAACTTGCAAGGGGAGAAAAAACCAAAAAGCGAGAAGAAAAGTATGGTGTTCTGCCTTAGCCATTCATTGTTGGCTCTATGTTTTTAAAATTCCCCGGTAGTTCTTGAATTTTTCAAAGCATTCTGTCAATGTCTTCTCCCCTGTTCAGATCCTGGCCAAAAACCACTTTACGGACTATAATTTTCACAAATTTGCTTCATTTTATGTCTTCTAAATCAATGCTTTCTACCTTTCTTGAATTAAAGACGTTGTTTTATAAAAAGCCCCTCTTCAAGTTGTACCTTTTACTTTCTTTTGATTTCTTACACAACGAATATTTTCCCTCTCCAATTCTTTATCCACTTTCTTTCCTTAACTCTTTGTCTCTCGACTTCAAAACTTGACCCCAAAGACAGGCATCTACTACTTCTTGTAAAATACAAACACCGCGACTTTAAAAGGACAGTTTGCAAACCGCTGAATGTGGAACATGGCCTGGTCTCAGCCATTTCTTTTAGAATCAAACCCGCTCTTTCACAAAGTCCGAGTTCCTCTCTGGATGTGAGGTTGCCATGGTGATGGCATCGATCTGCGACGGAACAGAGCTGGGTCACGTGAGGTCACCGTCCTGCCCGCTTAACTTACGTAAAATCATTCATTTGTTTAAAATAGATCTGCAGAGGACTCTGTGCTAGTAAAAGTCTATTTTCGTGCGTTACTCTGATAATTACCGGTTAACCAACATTAAAGATATTTTTCAAAGGGAAAAACAAAAGCAGTAGACTTAGATTAAAACTGAAAGAAAATGTACTATCTTATATCTATTGTATTGAAGAGCAAAATAGGTGTATTTTTAAGATATTAATGTATGAACATACAGGTATAAAACATAAATGATGAATTATTAACAGGATTTGTTGTCGTGTTACACTCTACACGGAAATAAAAATTCGTACCTGTGAAAAACTGTTAATTACAATTTAAGTAATTGAACAATTCCATCTGAATACTAGCAACATTAAAGACAACAGTCACCTACTCCACTCTAGCCATCCTCATATCGTAATAACGTTTTCCTCAACACAAATTCAATGCATTCTGCGGTCTGGGCATTTGTGGTGGTATCGACGCGGGTTGTTCGTTAGGACATGGATTCAAGAATGAAAGTCTGGAATTCGGTTTCTGCAAGGATCATTCTTGCTGACTGAACATTTGTTCAGATTTTCCTCAGTCAATGGCAAATGCCAGGAAGGTGCCCTAAACTTAGGCCTGAAACACTTCCCTTGAAATAGAATACCTTTCCCAAGTTAAAATTTCGTTTCATGTGTCACCAGTGTCCACAGCCTGATATATTTTACTAAATAAATCACTTAGGGTAGTGCATTTGTACTTAACCCTTTCATTGTTTCCTACTGTGCAGGTAGTTCTCTTTAATTGCCTTTTAGCGACTGCAAAATTAATCACTGACCTGCTGTAAAATCTTCTTTAGTTCCCTCTTACCGTGAGTTTATTAAATAAGCGCTTTTCTAACACCCGCACAGTATGCTAACTCCTTTTTACTGTAGTTTTGAGTCTTTCTCATCAGCTCTTCAGCACGTCTATTTCTGTTTTTCTCTGTTACAACTCTTCTTTAACCCATAGTCTCCTTCGTATTAGGACTTAACACTCCCTGGGACTTCCAAGCTCATATGTGGGCCAGTACCCGATCGGAGAGTTTTAAACCTGGACTCATTGAATGGGTAGTCAGTCCAATGTCAGAGCCGCCTCGAAGACATACAAACACAGAAAGACGCAGACGTATATATTAAGATAGAACAGAAATGAATGATGAAATGGAAGATGAACCTGTGTCGGAGAAATACTAATCCGGAATTTATCCTTTTTAAAAAGACTGAGGAAAACCACTGAAAACCTCAATCAGGATAATCGGTCACAGGAACCTCCCGAATATGAGTCCCAAGCGTTACCATCTGCCCTCTCTCTGAAGTCTCATTAATAAGCAATTAATCCTATCCTCACATATTTGGGAAGAGTCCAACACCCATTTCTGTACAGCTTAACCGTACTGAATTGTTGAGACACCTGAGTCAATAATATTTCTCTCTTTCGTATTTGATCAAAATATTAATTTATAACTTTTACATTATACTGAATATCTCAAAAATAATTTCAGTACTCTAACTTTGAAACACCCCTTTCCAAATGTATCAAATATGTTTCCTAATAAGTAATTTTGGCGTTAACTTGTATTTTTGTTCTAGATCGTCTTTTTCCCGTCACTATCATTGATTTAGGTTTATTTTTGTAAACATACAAATTATATAAAATGACAAAGTATAAAAGAAGATGGTTTTAATTTTCTGTCGCCAATTTCTCATCAGCATACTATTTGAAATAGCGGACATGTATCCCTGATTGGTTTATAAAATGTGTATGGTACTTTAACCATGTAGTTTACCTTTACAAAATACACATAGTTTCATAGAAGTTTTATTACATTTAATAAAGTTTTTGGAACTAGATATTTTAGAACTATGGATACATGATTAAGATACATACAAATTTTAAAACAACATGAAGTATATCATTTTATATATTTTGCCTCAGAAGTCAATAGGGAATAAGTGTATAAACTCCATTGTGAGATATTGTCACATTTTTACATGAGCAGGGGGGGAGTAGTTTTAGGAATCTCAGTGCTATAATCCAACTGTTCCATGTGGGGCCATATTCTTTAATTGTTTAATTAATTTGAACAAAGTGTAAAGTTTTTAAACTCTAAGCAAACTCTATGATTATTGGTCATCTAGTTATAAGGGTCACTGTTACTCATTGTGAAATAAAGCCACCCTTGACTGGACTCTTACCTTCAGGGAGTTGTCACAAACGCCTAGGTCGAGAGGATACGGTAAACTAACACCCAGTTTTAGAGTAAGTAGGTGTTGGGATTTTCCCCAGCACCCTGACATACTAAGTTCAGCATGATTGTGCTTTTTTATTTTATTTATTTATTTATTTTAGTGTTTAACGCCCGTTTTAACTCTGAGGTATCACAGCTGGTGATAAATGGGATGAAATGATAAACTGGAAAAGAATTTTTTTTAAAGGAAGTGCTCCAGGCCTAAATTTAGGGTGCCTCCCCGGACTAAGAAAAACCTGGAAAAATCCTCAGTCATGTAGGACGATCCTGGTGGGAATCGAACCAAATGTCTCCCACTCTCAAGGCCACGCCTTAATGACCTCAACCATCCGTGGTAGATTCTGTCTGTTACTTGCCGTGGGTCCCATGTCGTACATTTACGGCACGAAAAAGAACCTCAAGCCTGAAAGAGAGGCCTCTGAGCAAAATTTGTCGGCCGTTTCACGCCCTGAGTTGAATGGGACGCTGATGACCTGACATGTTAAAGAGCGTCCATAAATAAATCAAAAAAAAAAAAAATCTGTTACTTAGCGGAAGGTGATATCACTGTGAATTCCCTGTAAGCCGTCACTGGAAGTGGTAAAACAAATGATTTTTAATAACATGGGTTTTCTGAACTGAGTTATTCACACAAATAAAGTTAAACTTCTCTTAATAATTCCGCCTACATATTAAATTAATGCACCCCTCGCAAGAACTCACGACAATATGATACGCTCAAAATTCCGGATTTTCTACTCAACTCTTACAAATGTGATACAAAACATTGTATTTATTGCTTAAATAAAACGTAAGAGTTAATCATATGCAATAAATATTTAAATGAAAACTTGTTCTGTGATAAAATAAAACTTAAACATTGTGCTAGAAATCAACATGTAACAGTAAAATAGACAAGATAAGTGAAAAGGAAATAACCTCTCTAGCTTCTTTTTATTTGGTTTGTTTACGGAAGCTGTTTAACATCTCAGGTCATCAGCGTCCCATTCAATTCAGGGCGTGAAACGACCGATAAATTTTGCTCAGAGGTCTCTTCTTCCAGACGTAAAGTTCTTTTACGCACCGTAAACCTACGACTCAGAACCCACGGCTTTACTTCCCTTCCGAAGGAAGCGACGCTTAGGATTTTTACGCCCGAAAAAATCCATCGACTCTAAGCGGAATTGAACCTGCGATCTTGGGTCTAAGGCAAGCATGGTTATTATGAGATCATTCCCAGCTTCATTTAACCTGCAACTTTTCATATTACGAGTAATTAACTAATTTTATCTCCTATATTTAACATAGGTTTTATAGGTAACTCAGAGATGAGAAAATGAAATAATATTAAAATATAAAATAATGATTTATCAGCATATTAAAAGAGATTATGGAATATTTTTGAGCTCTCGGAAAACAGGTCAAATTATTCATTCTAGTTGATGTAATGTCATTTAAAGAGTGCTTGTGCCCTGTCTTATCAAACCGCCAGGTTGGCCGAGATCGTTAAGGCGCGGACTCGTGAACGGGAGGTCTGGAGTTCGAATCCCATTAATACCGTCCTCCGCGGCCGGATTTTTTCTAAGTTTTCCTCAATCCTCATAAATGGTAAATGTCGGATAGGTACCCCAAAACTTAGGCCTGGGGCGATCCCTTACTTAAAAAAAAATATCCTTTCCCATTATATCATTTCATCTCACTTATCACCAGTGTCCACCTCCTGCGTGCCTCAGTAGTAAAAACAGGCGTTAAACACTACTCTTGATCATCCCTGACTTTCATCGACTGGTAAAAAAAAATTCCATTGAAATCCTTCTGTAAAATCTGTGATTCATGATACTTCTAAATGATACTTTGATTCATGATACTTTGTCTTTTGACGCGAGAAATTAACAATCCAATCCTCATCATACAAGAACATGAGCAGTTTTTAATAAAATGGTGAAGAAAATAACAAAAATATTATGTCCTTATTTATGTTGATAGGATCGAAATATTTTTAATCAATTTCTACCTCAGCATGGTTCAGGTGGAAATTACTAACTGCGGAAAGCAGTCACGAATTTAAATATTGTTAACTACAGCCTTAAAACGCATTTAGTTCAGGTATTAGTTGGAAACATTGGGTCCTTCTTTCATCGGAAAAAACTACCAATATAGCCAATAAAATTGTGTACTGTTAGTGTTAAGATGATTGATTTATTTAAAGAACTCTTTAACATCTCAGGTCATCAGCGTCTCATTCAACTCAGGGCGTGAAACGGCCGACAAATTTTGCTCAGAGGCCTCTCTTTCAGACTTGAGGTTCTTTTTCGTGCCGTAAATGTACGACACGGGACCCACGGCTTTACTTCCCTTCCGAAGGAAGCCATACTTACGAAAAAGAACCTCAAGCCTGAAAGAGAGGCCTCTGAGCAAAATTTGTTGGCCGTTTCACGCCCTGGGTTGAATGGGACGCTGATGACCTGAGATGTTAAAGAGCGTCCATAAATAAATCAATCAAAAAATAGCAGTTAGTGTTAAGCATTAATATATATATATTAGAGTAAATTTAAACATGCATAACTACTACTAATTTCAAAGTGACTTTAATTTTAAAGAATAAATCATGTTGTATGGTGGTTAACGAGGGAGGAAATTTAGATAGGAAATAAAACCAAAATATTTGTAGTAAATGGCATTAAAACTACAGTAGAGGAAAAATGCTATTGTACAGACTTGAGATGTCCTGCATAAAAAATAACACCAGTTGCCAATAATGGTTTTTATTATTATTATTATTATTATTATTATTATTATTATTATTATTATTATTATTACTACTTCTACTACTACAACTACTGTAGAAGAGTTAGCAGCACTAGAGTTCAAAGATGACAGGAAAAATAAAAGTGAATTATATCCGAGCTCATAACTTAACATGCGGCTAGTGTAATGTAACCCCGAGCTGTTCCTTGTACAGGCGCTGTTGTCACGGTTTAAGATGAGATGCATTTCCTTTGCTATTTCTATTCCTAGGATTATAAAAAGCATGCATTATGAAGTAATTTCACTCTTTTATGCACCTAACTGTTCTTCCTCAGTGTCATTTCCTCCCACATACGGAAGTGGCTATTTCCATTCTGAAGATCCTGAACTGCGCGCAATATAGGCATCCCGGCCTCAGAAGTCCGCTACAATCTCGTCCAAGTGGCGAATGCCCGCAAATTCTGAGAGAACATGGGTTGGTATTGGAGGCAAAAAATTGTCTGTCTATACAAATGGTGTTTTCTTCCACAATTTCCATCTATATCATTTCCATGCTGCCACTTACAGAAGAAGTCACATTTATTTTCTTCGCCGATTTTTCGGTTGCTCCAAACAAGTTCAATTGGGTTTAAGTTACAACGATATCGAATAACCTGAAACTTTGCAATTTTATTTATGAAAAACGTTTTTGTTTGTCCCCTTAATGATTTCTAAAGGTACCACATTAACTGAAAGTGCAAACAAAATATTCCAATTAAAAATCTTCAATGGAACATATCACGTCGTCCTTTTTGGTAGACCTAATGGGAATCCTAGCGTTTAGTCGAGAGTGATAGTTTGCACTAATACGTTTGTATTATGGGAGATTCACCAAGAATTAGGAAACCTTCTAAGAGGTCTGCAGTCATCTCATCATGCAAGTTAGCCATTGAATCGCCGATGTTGTTGGAGGAACAAGAAACAGAAACCCAGTGCTACATGAAGTATGAAGTACGTTTTCCGCGGGAAATATAACGCTGCTGTTTGGTCCATGTGGAGTTGAAATGTTCGTGTGGGTATTTAGCGTGCTTTCCATTGGCTACAATACTTACGCTTGCTTATGTTATTACACTGATGCACTGAAGGTGAGATGGAATTGTACACGCATCAAAAGACGCTATGTGCGCAGCAAAAATAATTGCAGACAAATTCATAAGGAGAATCCGATTTTCTAGAATACTTTAGAATTAGATATTATGACTGATTCCGTTTTCATTCATTTCAATTTAAATAGCAAACATTGAAATTAAATTAGTAAAAAATACTAATATTTTGGCATTTTCTTCCAAAAATAAAAAAACAACCCCAGTTCAGGTGGAATATTAAACGTTTCGTCAATTTGAAAACAAATATAAAAATTTGGTTGAAAATAATTTTAAATAAAATTATATTTTGAGTGGGAAAAGTGTTTTATAACTTTGCAGTTAGCCGACAAAGAGGTTACAAAATAAAAGATTGACAAAATGAAACAGATGGAGTTGGATGATAAATAAATATAAGTGATCAAACAAAAACACATACAAAGAAAAATATGTAAAGTATTTTATACTGGATTAAAATAGGTTCAAGTATCTATGAATTGATAAAGTAAATCTACACATCTATTAGAAATCTGTTTCTAAATTGTTCCTCTTCGCACATTCAGGAATTAAATCTTGCAGAGCCATTTTGAACTGGGACATAACTCCAGTGTGGTACTATGTATTCATGTTCTGCGTAGTAATGGAACTCGAGACCTTGCAGTTGAAGCACATCTACCTTAAAATTTTATGTTATCCAACAACTGTTCATTTGATGTTCATTACTTAGAACTTTTTTTTTTTTTTTTTTTTTTTGAATCGACATAGTTAGAACTATGGGAAACGGAACGCCTTCGAACTTAAATACAATTAAATACAACATTTAAAAAAAAAAATCGTTCCCCAGCTTTACCACAGTCGAAAATCCCTGCTGAATGGAATTTCGCTATTTTAATGTAGAGGTAAACATGATTTCGTTTTAAGCAGAAGGTAGTTTGGTGGGTAAAGTGATCCTTTGTCAACCGGGGCTCAGAGCACACAAGCCCATTGAGCAGGCGTTGCAACGTAACGGAAGTTGAACCAGCTCGAGGGAAAGCAGGATACTCCTACTTCACCCAGATCGTTAAACGCCGAACAACGTAAATGTTTAATATTGATACTCCAAACACCAGGCTTTGCATTAGCTTTTATCTTAGGTTACAGTCCCTTAGCAATTAGGATAAGGGTGTTAAAAGGGAGTCAACAGGATAAAACTCACCTCCTTTATTTTAGAAGTTAAAACGCCACGTATTTTAAGTTACTATAAATTTTAATTTGAAGATATCATAAAAGTTTAGGATCTCATTTTCGTTATCATTTTAGCTTCTAAGTTAGCGGATATTTTAGCAATTTAATGGTTTTTAAATATCTGTTATTTGTTGAAATTTAGATAAACGTGTCTTCTTATGCAGATCGATGTGTAGAAATCGTTCCATCGTTTTATTTTTCGAACTACATAGGAAACCAAACCAATATAAGCAAAATTGTAAATCAGTATAAAAAGAAAATCAAAATAAATGTATAAATGTATCAAATGTATATGTCTGTGATTAGCTATTGCTTCACTTGGTAATATCGTTACTAGTACTGTGTATGAAACGCAAGAAACCTTTTGATCTCCAACATCATTTTGGAAATGCTTTAATTTTAAAAATAAAAACGTAAATGAGATTTGCACTGACTACGGTATTAGCACAAGTTGCGATTGCGATTGCAAAAAAAAAGTTGCCGTTCAAGTAAATGAGTTTCATATTTACATAGTAAATATGCAAAAACATATGTATCAGCATCATTTACACTGCATGTACAACTTCGCGTACTGAATTTAAAAAAATAGGTTTTTGGCGGCTTTTGGTAAAATATTATAAGGATAAACATGTGCACAAGTATAACAGAGTTGTATATCATAGTAGAAGCACCTCATCAACGCTTGGTTCAAGCAACATCGTGTTTCAAAGTCAAACATTTTTTTGTGACGGTGGTTTAAACCTCCTCGGGTCTAAAGCCATCATATCACTAATGAAGTCTGGGAACACGGAAGAGGAGAACTGTTTGTATATAATGTACGCCCGCAATGAAATAGAATCCTTCGTCCATGATTTGAACTGAAGGTTGCTCAGTATTTCAATCCACTTCAGCGCCGCCTTGGATTGAGAGGCTTTTTTTTTTTTTTTTTTTGAATGATTTATTTATGGACGCTCTTTAACAGCTCAGGTCATCAGCGTCCCATTCAACTCAGGGCGTGAAACGGCCGACAAATTTTGCTCAGAGGCCTCTTCTTTCAGGCTTGAGGTTCTTTTACATCCCGTAAATGTACGACACGGGACCCACGGCTTTACTTCCCTTCCGAAGGAAGCCATCGGTCCTGGCCGGGTTCGAACCCGCGATCTTGGGTTTAGGAGGCAAGTATGGTAACCACTACACCACCAGGACCGACGGATTGAGAGGCTGAAGGTAAGGTAAGGTATGTATTCAGAATGAGTGACTCTGGCCTTATACACCATGTATGTTCATTCCTTGTGTTGTCTGTCCTGGTGCTGTAGTAGTAACCATACTTGCTTTCTTAACCCAAGATCGCAGGTTCAAACCCGGCCAGGATCGATGGATTTTTTCGGGCGTAAAAATCCTAAGTATGACTTCCTTCGGAAGGGAAGTAAAGCCGTGGGTCCCGTGTCGTACATTTACGGGATGTAAAAGAACCTCAAGCCTGAAAGAAGAGGCCTCTGAGCAAAATTTGTCGGCCGTTTCACGCCCGGAATTTAATGGGACGCTGATGACCTGAGATGTTAAAGAGCGTCCGTAAATAAACCAAATCAACAAACTCACTTATGTTAAGTGCACCCGTTGCCACCTTGTCTTTGATCACGTTGATTATGAATTTCGCTGTCTTTCTGTAAGTTCTGTAGCATTTGAAATAAATAATAATTATGCTCAATATTCATAACGTGAGAGACCATTAGTGGGATTAAACTGTCTAGCTAAGTAATTGGTCACAGCACAAAAAGTATGATTCTCTAACTGCCCCAGTTGACACGTCACGATCGGAGAGGGTACTGGTTGTGAAGCTCTACAGTACAGTACTTGTATTATTACCTCGCTCTAATGAACGGCAATCTGTATACGATTCATCTAATATTGGTTTGTGTATTAATAAAGTCGGTTTCCGTTCTAGGGATTAGATGTTGCCAGTTCTATTGACGTAATGCAAAGACGGTTGGCGTGATCAGTGTCGCTTGTCAAATAGAATAATGTTTGGCCCTGAAGCTCTCGTGTATATCGCCCATTCAGACGTGCGACATTGCCACATCCTAACCCCGCTACTCCCGACCCTGCTGCTTGCGGAATCAATCCTCTCTTGTAAATAGAAAGTTTATACTACCGCACCGTAATGTAACTAATGCGTACCTAATTTTAGAACTGAAAGTGACAGCCTAGAGGCACTGGAATAAACAATTCAAGATTAGTGCTGCAAAGTAACTTTGCACACTATTTTATCGGTTATAATTAAAAGTAGCAATCTTGCTATATCGCACAATTTAATGCAATAAATCTGCGATATTATTCAAGCAATGCAAATTACTTTAGGTACACTGGGTAAAATTAATTTCTGACACTTTATTAATAATAGTAGGATCTGAAACAACAGCGTTCTTCGTAACAGTTTGATTGGTTTATTTATGGGCGCTCTTTAACATCTCAGGTCATCAGCGTCCCATTCAACTCGGTGTGAAACGGCCGACAAATTTTGCTCAGAGGCCTCTCTTTCAGACTTGAGGTTCTTTTTCGTGCCGTAAATGTACGACACGGGACCCACGGCTTTACTTCCCTTCCGAAGGAAGCCATACTTAGGATTTTTACGCCCGAAAAAATCCATCCATCCTGGCTGGGGTTGAACCCGCGATCTTGACTGAGAACGTGTTACATATACATATGACGTATATATTTTTTGAAAACACTTCTCTATGTTTTACTGTCATTTCAAAATACTTAACCCATGTGAACTGAAAGTAAATTCAGCAGGTCAGTCACCAATAGTTATAAGAAATTATATTTAATGTGAAACACAACTAGAGGATGAAATGAACATGCATTAATAACTGTGCATCGACTGAATGTAGCTTATGTAGCTTATTTGGCAATGAAAATATTATATAGAAAATTAAATAGCAATACACTTACATAACATAATTAGTTCATCTTTAAAACCTGTGCAAAATGGAACCAATATGGCATGCCTGCCATGAAAATACATGAAGGTATTCAACTTGAAAAGAATGTGCGACAATTCTGGGACTCTCTGTATACCTACCATTTTGCATTCATTTCAAAATTATTACAGTATTATTTTCTTTCGCTGACTATTTTTTCATAAAGATATCTCGGAATGGCTATAAACGAAATATAAACCACATGAAGTGCCTACTCTGCACAAATTTAAAACCATAAATAATAAGAAGTTAGGAAGTTTAGCTAATTAACAAGAAATGAGAAGTTGAGGGAAACAGTTGCAGGCTGTCTTTGTTACAGTGGTGCTGAGTAAAGCAAATATTTTATTTAGGATCAAGAATGCAGTATGCACGAAAATTTATATCATTGTTTGCTATTTTAATTGCTGCTTGCTACTATTTCATTGAAGAAATGTTACATTTATCAAGTTAATGTAACAAGAATTACTTTTTTACAAATTACGTTCAATGTAAATAACTTTAGCGGCAGTGTAACAGAGGAAAACGTGAAGAAATAGTGCCTGCAAACACCTATATTATTCTTCAAATGTGTTTGATGCATTGATATGATTTGAATATATCGCAACTCCTTCAAGCAACTTGTAAGTTATAAACTTCAGAATTACATTAGAGTGGAAAGTTCACATTTCTGAGCCACATAAAGTTGTTGCAGCTGAATATCTTTCCTAATTTAGTTGTAAACTGTAAGCATAAAATCATGAAAACAATGTCGTGCCTGGTGTCATGCCTTATGATCCCTAAACGATAGAAGGGACTTTGGTCTATGTCCATCTAAAATTTACCTCGCGCAATCAACATCTGTTGGGAGAAACGCGTATTTGAAGAGGAATACTCACGCCTGTGTTGAAAATCTATTAACATGATAGAAATTTGGAGACAGAAATCAGAAAATATTTTCATAGGCACAGCACAATAGAGAATGCTCAGTCGGCGTTCTGGTATCAGTTTTGATAGCTGAGGCACCCTGTAAGTGAGCATAAACAAATGAAACCCGCCTGTTGTTTAATTTCATTTCTCAAAATGTGCTTTCTATATGAAGAATCCAGAGGAAAAGCCATCAAAATCCAATTTTAAACAAATAATCTTCATTGCTAGCTGATAGAAAGCATCTAGAACAACACTCTTAGTAACATTTTACTGTGAAAAAATAATCAGTCACAAAAAATGACTGTTTGAAATATCAAGTAAAAAATACAACTGAGACATCCTTAAGAACAAAATTTCAGCGAATGTGTAGTGTGTATCGACTTTCAGAACAGTTTATGAGCCAATAATGTGGACATTTGTCGTTTTTCCAGCCCAAACATTGCACTAAGCGCAGTAAATTACTAAGTAGAGTGATTACATATGCAAAGGTGACATGTAACAACAACAACAAAATATAATTTGTACATTCTTGAAGAACATTTATTTCTAATTTAACGATACAGTAAAGCTTAGTTCTGCTATTAGAGGGATTTAAATTTTTTTTTAAAAAAAAACTTTATTTAACTTACATCCTTTTTCCCCTAAACTCTTCATATAGTTTATCAGTTTTGAGCTGTGTCTTGTTCCAATGATTTTTTCTTGTAAAAACCGAATATAATCTATATCTGTCAAACTCTTATTGTTAAGTTTTATTCTCGTTCGTGTTACAAGATATAAAGCAAGGCACACAGTTTCAAGCTTGTGTTTTGTCCAAGTCATAGTTTTCGTTTTGAAACTTAAAGGATTTGGTGAAACTACACGAAAGATATTTTTTTTTTTTTTTTTCCTTGTGTACATTTCAAGGATATTCAAAGTTATTCCGGACTTACGCCGAAGTTTACATGTAGCTGTAGTTTAGTTAGGACTTCAGAAATGTAGTTATAAAGCAGCTCGAATCACCGTAAACCTCTTGACACTCGTTTGAAGTTGATAAACTTCTGAGGGTCTGCTGCTGAATTTGTCCTAATCCAACAGAACTCAAATGTCATTTTCTATCTAAAGTTACCACTGTATGTAAACATTATATCACTTTCTTAAAAAAATGGACAGTTGGGAAGGATTTGAGGAAGGGTGCGGCCAGCAAAGGAGCATCCCTGCCCAGCCCAGGCCCGCCTAGCCCAGCCCTGCCCTGCATACGTCTATTGATTTCAGCATCCGCCACGGCGCAGCTGCTTCCTTCGGTCTCACCGCCTTTCACTTTTCCTTTGGCACCAAAATCCAATAACAAACCTTGCAGTTGTAATGTCTCAAATATTAACATCCTTCAAACACAAAATCCCCCTACTTGTGCAATGAATGCTTGCCTCTTGTTGCATGTATTTGTTTTCATAAAAGGAATTTCCTTAATATGAAAAAAAAAAATGCTGTAGTGATATTAAAGTATTACTGAACACAATAATAATAAAATACATACTGGAAACTGTAAATGTGCCTCGTACTTGAGAGATCATGAACTAAAGATATACATATACATTGTATATGTATATATACATTATATATATACATTGGAAATATACATAATACATTGGAAATTTAGGGAAAATGTTATTTCATATGGAAAGTAAGCACTTGTGCAACAGTGATAGGCTGAAATTTTCGTTTTATTTCTGAATTTCCTTGTCAAATTCTATATCTTACTACAGTACATCTTCAGTATTGTTATATTAATTGCTGCTCTCAATCTTAGTGCTTTATGCTGTATTACTATTTAAGAAAATGTTTATACTCTTTCAATCTTTGATCAGAAAGAGTTAATCTTATGAGATGTGTTCTTATCCTTCTATGGTAAAGTCAAAACAAGAGATATTACAAAAAGAAAACAGCTGAAAAGAATCACAAAATTTGTGCCTAGTTCTGCTACATTTCTTCCGGAGATGGAGGCAATCTTGTTTCGAGAGGAATAGCCCCAAGGTACAAAGTATAAACAGTGACCCCAGTACCAATAAACCCCATTGTTCTGTTAGTATAGATGTTTATCTAGTAACAATCATACCACTCACTCTAAATATGGTTTAGTGCACAGCATTGTTGCTGCAAATGTTCCCTCTAACAAGGTGCAAAGCTGCGTACTGAATATGAGTACATTATGTGATTCTGGTAGCAGATCGTCTTAATGAATGCCTGCTCTCCTTGAACAATTCGCAACTTGAATTTTGCATTCTATAATCTCGCTATAGGAATTTCATAAATTGACGTTCCCCTTCCCACTCATAAAATCTCTTTTAGAAAATATGTCCTCACCTGATTCAGCTTCTCTGTTCGTGTACAGCCCTAAATTGTAAATATCGTACTTTATGTACTGTCTCTAGTACCCCACCGGCACAACTGGAATGTTGCATGTAGGTGCAAGTTTTGTTCTCATTTTATATATTTTTTTATTTATTTTTCGTGTATTTTATCCTTGTAGCATTGTATGTAATATCCAGTGGGATTTCTCATTCTGCGGATTGGTAATTAGGCAAACCTGTATTTTACATTTGATGGGGTGTTTTCAAGTGGCCCGCCGCATTTAGCAGACCGTTCTATAAGGGAGTTTGCCTTTATCTACTGTGCACATATTGCTCCAGAATTACTCATAGTTTTTGTTTTCTTTTGTATGTAAGAATATTAACAAAATATCAACGCCTTAGGTTCGTCATTTCACATTAATGTAAAGTTATTCGCATTTACTTGTTATGTTCAATATAGCAGATTCTTATAGTGGTTTGTGATTTAATTAAATTTACATAATTATCATTTTGACATTACTAAATATCACACAATAAGCATTATTTCTCTCTTCCGTGCCAGAAAAAATCTTTCATGGACCACTATTTGAGCCCCGGATCTTCACCACTAAGCCCAGCGCATGTACATTGCAACACGGGTCACTCCGAAAGGCACATAACGGTCAATTCGGCCGAAAGAGGCAGGGGACAATGTTTACGGGAGAGTGTGTAAAACGCCGGAAATCTTCGGCATTACAAGACTCGTTGCTATATATAGTGTCGCGGCCATTTACCCTCAAACGAGGGGGAAATAAAAAAAAAATGCTTCACACAAAATTTGAAGTGTTCTTAGGAGGATATAAGATATCGACCTTAACTCGTCCTTGAAATGCCATCCTCAATGTCATATTAAAGTCCCCCCCCCCAAATGGAATAGTGTATTTTTTCCCCCGAGAATGGAAAGAGTGTTCGATTTTCAGTATAAAAGTTCTAGCACATCTATCAGATAGGGGCGATAGATTATGAGATATTGGATAAATAAGGCAGCAAATATTCACTTACTTTCGTTTCCTTTTCTTTTGTTTGTTATTGCTACAAAGAAAATGCATTTGCTTATAGGCAAATGCTCATTTTTTGACATCGGTACAAAAACGAGTGCTAATCATTGCCAATTCAAACCTTAAAGGACATTTTACTCAGTCAGTTCCACTTCATTTTCAATTTCGATACACGATCAGCGAGCGGATCGATATGGTTTACATTTATGGCAAAGTTCATAAGTACGCTAGAACAACTTGCAAATTATACGCTGATCGATATCCTGAAAGGAGGCAGCCATCTGTTAGAAATTTTCAATGACTTGCGAACTTATTCTCCGAAAGGGAGGTGTCGCATCAAGAAAACACCATCGAATGAGAAGTGCTACTGGGAAATATCCGGAAGTCGCTGTATTAGCTGCAGTTGCCGCTAATCCTCCCGCAAGTTTCCGTCAACTGAACATGCAGAGAGAGAGAGCATCACAAATATCATCCATATCACATTAGTCTACATCAAGCCCTTCGTGGGGCTGATTTTCAGAAGCGTATGAATTTTTCCAATGGGTTCTACTACAAATTCAAAACGGTAACTTTTCCAACATTTTATTTTCTGATGAGGCGACATTCACCAATCGTCTTCAAGTGAACGGACATAACTCGCATTATTGGGCAGTGGAAAATCCAAAATGGTAATGGGAAGTAAAGCATCAGCGTCAATGGAGCGTGAACGCATTTTGGAATTCCGTATGAGTAGACCATACTTCATTGAAGGTAAACTTAATGGGCAGAAATACAGAAAAATTTTGGACCAAGAACTTCCAGTGTTGCTTGAAGACGTGCCACTTCTGGACTGGGCTGCCATATGAGATGGTTGTCCGTCTCGTTACTCAGCTGTGACTCGAGAAATATTAAACAGAGAGTATTTGGGTCAATGGATAGGACGCAGAGGACCTGTCCATTGGCCTGCCCGTTCCCCTGATCTCACTTCTCCAGACTTTTTCTTATGAGGATACATTAAGGATAAAGTTTATGAACAAGCACGAACTACACGCGGTAAACTACGTCAACAAATTATGTCTGTACAAGAATCAGCGAAGAAATGTTGAGACGTGTTCTTCATCTTTTGAAGCACGCTTCCGGAAATGCATCGAAGTTAATGGCCATACTTTCGAGCATTTACTGAATTGAAATTGTTTGTAATGTGTACATGACATTGTTTCAATTATATAACTGCATTGTATGTAAATTGATGCCAGTAAAGTGAAAGTGAGCGAAAAACATTTATTGTCTTATTTGTTCAAATTCATATCACCTATCACCTCTAGCTGATAGATGTACTAGAACTTTTATACTGAAAATTGAATGCTCTTTCCATTCCCGAAAAAAATACACTATTCCTTTTGAAAAAAGACCTTGAAATGACCTTGAGGATGGCATTTCAAGGACGGGTTAAGGCCGTTATCTTATATCCCCCTAAGAGCACTTCAAATTTTGTTTGAAGCATTTTTTTATTTTTCTCGTCATTTCGGAGTAAAATGACTGCGACTCTATAAATGTCTTACTATATATATAATTAGAGAAACAGAAATAGATACAACACTTAAACAGGCGCACAATTTTCAACAACTCGTGTTCTTCTTCAAAGGCAGAATATAAGTGAAAAGTAAAAAGAATCTGGAAGGTAGCGTAATGCGTGGAAACAGATTAAATAAGCAACAGGGGGGGGGGGAGAATATATATTTAATACGTAAGATTTAAACCAGGTGGTATACGCGTTTTATGCAAACCTATATCTGCCATCCCTCATCTCTGGGTAAACTTTCAGAGTCATAAGTCGGTAACGCATCAATAAGTGTTAAATTAAAGGCATCACCCAATTACTTATAGTAAGACAGGGCATGTTGGGCAACAGGTAAGGGAGACTTGGTTATAACAGAACGCCTATGATTGTTCATGGGGAGCGAAATAGCAGTAGAAGTTTAACCAAAATAAATGCTTTGAAAATTTTACAGGATAACACACACACACACACACACACACACATATATATGACATTTTTGGAAGAACAGGATGAAATAATCTTAAATTCTCTGAATAAACTGAGGCTGTGGAACGAATCACATGACAAATATATTCTCTCCCTCTTGTTGCTTGTTTAATCTGTTTCCGCGCATTGCGTTGCTTTCGAGATTCAATATTTTTACCACGTTCACTTCTCGTCTTGAAGAAGAACCGAGTTGTTCGAAATATAGCGACAATTGTGTGACTATTTAAGTGTTTTATGTATTTTTCCTTCACTAGCTATTGTTATTTGATCCTTGTTACGCTTATTAGAGTTGCGGCAAGGATGAGATAAGCTTGCAACAAACATAATGCGTAAATAAATATACTACTACTATATTTGATCATACTGAATGCATTCAGTTTTTGTCAGCAAAAAACAATAAGTTAAATAAAAGTGCATCGTTGATGCACTAGTTCTCACATTTCTATTTAAACGTTTTAAGAATCTGAGCGAAATATGAAGAAAAAACATGGTTCATTAAACAATATAACTAATTTAATATTTTTTATTTAAAACGTATTAGAAAAATATTCCGTCATGTGCCTCTAGAGACCGTAAGATAAGCCAAAAACATAACAAATGACAAAGGATTGAGCAACTGCATACTAGTAGCTTGTTTTACTTATTTGATGTTACTTTCTCCGCAATCTCCTGTGCTTAATCCTATGTTACATTTATTAAATTCCTTATTAACATTGTTACGTGTGTGTACTGCTTTAAGACTTGTTCAATTTCCTGCTGTTCATAGAGTTTGTGCACTGCATACTTCATACAAATATACTTGCATATTTTGTGAATTCTGCAATGTCTTGAGTAATTAAATCGTATTTATTTGTTAATTGTTTCAGTTTGTTTTACTGTATTTCAGAATAACGTAATAAGATATTTCTAGACAAAGAACAAGGCCAGCTCTCATGCTTAAAAAATTAGACTGTTTATAACACTGGAAATTTGTTTAACGGGACAATTTATTACAGTAACCGGAAAAATTCTTCTCTCCTCCTCCAATGAAAACTTTGGCATATTTAGATTGCAGGTGTATGTCAAATTTCACTAATGACGAGCTTTAAAACACTAAAGAGCTAGTTTTTCGCCATTGCAATCGCACTGGGATAATAATAATAATAATAATAATAATAATAATAATAATAATAATAATAATAATAATAATAATACGCAATTAGTTCTATTTTTGTAACAAAGAAATATCTGTCATAACTTTTAGGTATTTTCGACTTTGATGTCTGTTTTCGTGTACAAAGGGGTTATCTTCGGAGCTTTACAATGTAAATGCATACGCACTAATGAGGGTCTCATGACAGAATAAGCATCAACGGGCAAAGCAACTGTGAAGGTGCATTATTTATTTCAAAGATGTTCAATGGCATTTTGTTGATATTGTTGCACACGCTCCATGTCGACTGCAGATGCAGACGAATGCATGGTTTATTTTCTCTTGGACACACAATCAGAATCTTTTAATTGCGCATAATATGCACGGATGGATTCATTAGTTGCCGGATATTTTCCGTATTCTACTAGATAGCGATGTTGAACTGTAAATATGGACTTAGCACGGAATTCTAACATAACAAGTGCCTGCTCCACTGCTGTGGCCACAATTTAAAAAAAAAATGGGTCGATATATCGATGTTTATTCAACAAGAGCAGTATATAAAAGTTTCTGCATCTTATATTGTAAGATGCACAAAAAAGAACCCAATATTCAGAAAGTACTGCTTTTTTTAAAACGCCGGAAATGTTTTGATTAACGAGAAGCCGGTTGTCAAGATCGTATAACGCATGTGCAGATAGCAACTTGTAGTTAGTTTGAAAGGGGGCTCTGTTAGCGAGTGGCTGGGCTTTCGTGTGATACTCGGTGCTTTCATTATGTGTTAGTTGTTCTATCACATAGTGTTAGAGCGTATGTTTATACTTAACGGTACATATTGAAAACGAAATCTTGTACGGAAATGGAAGAGCAATACGCTAGAAAATATCTTGGCAATTGTGTTCCAGGTAGAGATACTGTTCGCCAACTTGTTCAAATGTTACCTAGAGACACTAAAATATTAACTTTACGCCAGGAGACTCTATTCTCCCTTTTTTCTATTGCGACGCCTGCATCTCCCCAATAAGCTAAGCGTAGCGTTAAACATAAAATTTAAACTGACCCTATGGGTCTTACTCGTGTCAAAAAGAAAGGTATTCAATTTCTTTTTTAAGTAAGTCTTATGGCTAGATTTTCCAGGCTTAAAACCAGACACTTTCATGTTATTTTAAAACATATGCAGAAATATGTGTAAGAAGCAACTCTATGCTTTGCTACTTCATGAATTAAACTAAACATATAGGTAATTTTTATAAATGTATTAATAATAAAAATTAATCGACTAAACTATATAATTATTTTGCAACAGTATTTAATTGTAAATCACTTGGATGAAAATACATTTAAATAAAACGCAATATAACCACTATATCCAATCATTTTAAGCATTAATTGTTTTTTACCTCCTTAATTCATAATTTATTACCTTTAAAAATTTAGATGCCCAAACGCCTTTTTTAATATCTTCATGTCTAAAAATTACTTTTGATCGCTCGAACGTGACAGGCTAAAATAATGAAGTCTAACTCGGAGAAAGGAAAAGAAATTAAGTGAGCCACAGATAAGCAATTTGAAATCTGCATAAAGGATGCTCTTGTTGGTGGGTCAGAAAGTTGCATCACCGGTAAAGTTATGTATTTCGAGAAGTGCGTTTCTTCCCCTCCTCTGCTCTCTGCTGATGCCCCAGCAAGCAAGGCTCACTAATTAGCTGTGACATGTGCGGGAAAAAATCAAATGATTTAATACGAGGTTCTTCAAGCAACAGATCTTATAACAACGTTGCCAGCCGTAAACAGTACCAACTGTTCCTGCCACAAATCGCAGATGATAGTGAGCATTACTTTCCTAGACGGGATGAGTTATTAACTCTCACATCGTTCACAAGACAAAACAATGCCCGTTTAAAAATTGAATATAACACATCAGGCCCTGCTCTTCTAGGAGGTTGGTAGTTTGTCATACACTTCAATGTTTAATTTCCTATACCTAAAACTTTACCTTGCGCCTGATGTTTTTATTAAGGAATTTTATCTGTAGCGGACTTGGTTTCAGCGAGACTGATAACAATATCTAGGTAAGCTTGTGGAGTGCTGGTGAAACATTTTTCGGATCCAGTTGTGAAAAGTCGCTGTAGAGAGCGGGACCGCGCTTTGGAGAGGGGGAAAAAGAGAAACACTATTTCAACGCCGAGTTAACGTGCAGGACAAACCTTAATATCCTCATCCAATCGCACCAAGTTCCGATTGTATAGTGTCATCGCTTTCTTCTAAACAGCAACACGCCGCTACGAGATACCTGGTAACTCTCCAGTGTTAATTTTCTTTAAAGATTGAGCAGAAACTATGCCTGTATCTCATGTTATTAAAATTTTCTAAGAGTGTTTAATTAATATAGAATTAATGAACAAATTGCTCTCTCAGTTCTGTGCCCGATCTCTGTTAGCACTAAACATGTACTGAAAGAGATTGCAGAGACGTGACAACGTTGTTTTCTTGAGCGAAGCCTAGTGCACTTCATTCTTCACGCTTATATCGACGAAAGCAAATAAACAGCTGGATTACTGTATCTTATTTCCAGGAAAAAACCCAACAAGGCTTATTCCGTACTTTTTTATAAACAGTAGCACACTCCCACAAAATACATGGGACTGCCACAGGTGGCCGAAGTCGTTACGGTGCGGACTCGTGAGCGGGTGGTCTGGGATTCGATCGCACTAGAACCGTCCTCCCTGACTGAGTTTTTTCCCAGGTTTTCCTCATTCCTCATAAGCAAATACCGGGGAGGGACTCTAAACTTAGGCCTGGAACACTTCCTTCCTTAAAAAATCCTTTCCCAATATTTCATTTCATTTTCAGTGTCCACTGCCTGTGGTTCCTCAGTAGTAAAAACGAGCGGTAAACACTACTAAATAAAAAAAAAAAAAAAACAAATGCATGGTAATTTTCCTACGTTTAGCTGTTTCTTTCGCTCATCATGATTAAGCGGAAACTATGAATGCTTCCTGTTTCTCATATTATTGAGAATTCTTGAGCGTGCCTTAATGAATAAATTAAGAATAAACCGCAACCCGTCTCTGTCAGCACTAAACATCACAGAGACGTCAGAGCAGTTTCTTCCCGAGCAAACTCTGATACACCTTACGCCTATCACGTTAACGTATCATTAATAAGTAACTGAATGACTCTAATCTTATTTCTTGAAAAAAAAATTGTCATTTATACAAAAGCCAATGTATAGATATGGATATGAAACATTAAATAAATTTATTTTTCCACAAAAACTTAGTGCCTGTACAAAAAACGTTTGACATATGGGTATTCAAGTGATTTGGCCGTCCCTTGAACAAACACAATAATCACAGAAAGCAGAAACATAAAATACCAAAAGAGAATAGAATAAGGGAACGAACAGGAAATATTCCTTAGAACATCCGACGGAAACGCACACACCCATAGAACAAAGTCCTAAACAAAGAAAAGATGGCTAATATGTGGCTATGAATAATTTTGATGCGAATACATGAAATCTCTGCTGTTGTGAAATTAAAACCCTTCAGAAACAAATACTGGCGTAAAAATTAAAATATATTCAGCTTAAATATTACTAAAATGAAAATATAAGCAAGTATTCATTTTATTCTAAAACGTTCACATTATGTTCCCTTGAATTATTGTAGGCACTGAAGATATAGAAAACACATCCCGAAAGTTTTTTCTGGTGGGAATATCATAAAATATTTCTAGAGCTACGAGCAGAAGTAATACTTCATTAAATTTAACCATAAATCTAAAACAGTTTTATGAATTCAAACAATGTAGCGTTAGAACTTTGGAGTCTGTTTATGACACTCAACTCATTTTAAAATAAAGGTACAAAATGTCCACTTACCCCTTAATACAGGTCTCACTTATCGCATTTATCGCCCCTAAGATGAGCCCTAAGGAGAGGTCTTAAAAAATGCCTGATATCTTGGCCGAGGAGCCACTGATCATTTGCCGAGAAAAGCGTCTCATGCATTACAGCGTTTTGCATACACACGCGGTAAAAAGAAGTGCCGCTGGAAAGAAAATGTTGCTCCAGATAATCCCTCCACTTTTCTTGCTAACAGGTTAGCTGGTAGCAGTGTGTTTTGTTCCCGGAAAAAGAAAAGGGAGGAAAATCTATAGAAACATGAAATATGATGAACTTAGATCCACAGATACGGTACAGGGAATAATCTAACTTCCAAATTTTCTATTAGTAAAACTTAATCATTATATAACCAACATTGAATGCATTGTTAAAGGAAAAATGGAAATAAGACACCATTAAAAATGTGTAAAAGAAAAAGAAATATCTCCCAAAATAACACATTTTAATTACAAAATAAGAACTTTTTGTAGACAAGAAATGATTTTATGTACATTAGCAGATTGAACTGGATACAAATTATGAAAGACAATAAAATGCTAACAAGACCAAACAGTAAGAAGCATATGAATATTTATAAAATTCAGAAAAAGAAAATAAATTATTTTTCTTCCAAAGAAAAGTAAACAAAACAGAAACTGATGATTTTAAAATCAAAACGAGGTGTTACAACTGCGTTGGTTAAGACCCCGCAGAAATGATGATATAAGTAAAATGCAATATCAAGTTTTCCCATAACTATCAGACATGGTCCCCAAAGACCTCAGCTGTCCTCTCCTGTCATTAATTCCACTTGTGCATTATCAGACATGTTCGTCAGGGAATTCTGTGAGCCACTGCTCGTCTCGACTGCCATATAATATTCCATCCACATCTTTGTCATCCGACTGGTGTGAACGCTGAAATTTTCCTGTATGAAGTTGTGAATTGGCACATCTCCGCAAGAATGCAATGGACAAACACTGAGATTCATGCATTCCTCCAGAGTGGAAGACATCCTGCAAGGGATCTCGGCGAATTCTCCCACACCTAGCGCGCCAATCCCATCTCAGAATGTCAAATAAATGCAGCCGTTTCCAGCTGGGTTGATGTGCTCTGTGGAGAATCGGGTATTTATGCGAAGTCAGCGGAGCAGTAGCCCTTTATTCATCTGATCGAATGACTCTCGATAAACGTAGCCAACAGCAAAGGGTTTCCTATGCTCATGGGTTAAGGTCTCCTTTCTAGCAGCTTTTGGATCCCAAACTCATAGATATGTTGTGGATTTTGTGCCTGCGGCAGGGAAGGGGTTAATTACATTGTTTTCAAATATAGCTTCGCATTTCTCTATGTTTAACTTCCTAGGACGACTAGACTTATGTCTAGTGTCTTCAGGCACCTCTCCTTCTTAAAATTGAGCATTACATTCTTGATATTTCGTTCCAATCTATGGACTGCGTGGGCGATGTCGGAAATGGAACAATAGCGCTCTCACCTCCCCACAAACGCGCTCTAATCACGTCTGATGTGCATGGCATATAGTGAATGTCTAATTATTCAACTCCTTTAGCAACATAAATAAACCAAAGCCTATCCCACTCGTTTAAGACCGCAGATGACTCATTAAGTGTGATATCACTGCTTTCTCTAAGCGTAAATAACTTGCACCTTCCTGTCTTACATTGTCATGATTCAAGTGTAAACAAAGATTTAACTTTAGCCTATGAAAGGAATGTTAATGCAAATGTTAAACAAAAGCAAAACTAAATGCGAGGCGCCAGTTATTGTATTCATAAAGTAATCGTCAATCAGCGTGTGCTTTGCTAACCTTAATTCACTTATTCTTTCCAAGTAACCTGCTGTGTGTCGCCACAAAATAAAAGCAATAGAATTTAGATCCTGTTGAAAGCTTGATGCTTTAATGATATAAATGTTTAAAAGTTAAAGAGTGTAAGCAAAAATTATTATAGTTATTATACCACATGGTAAACATTTACATGCACATATGCACATTCATTACTGTGATATAGTCATTATTTTATGTTAAAAATTAATACTGTCTAGCATTTTGTTCACTGATTTTGTTGTTGATTGTTCAGCAAATACGTATAAATCGCAAACAATACGTAACTAACATCTCTCTTCTTCAGCAATAAGATTTGACTTTAAAGGGCTATGTCATCTATCCAGTGGGTTGTTGTTTTCCCGACTCTTCTTTTATTACCAGGGTTAGGAATATTTTTGCCAGTCTGTGATTCTATATCTAATGCAGTATATGTTTTTACCAGCTCTGCATCACACGTCCAGAGAGGTTGAGTATATGTAACTTCTGCCTTCATTTGTTTCCATCTAGTAGTGCGAGGCAGGCAACACGCCAGAGAAATTCCATTTCACTTTTTTTTTTTTTTTTTTTAATTTTCCCTTACTTTTTCTGTTCAGTGATGAGTTCCTGCACTCAAAAGAGGGAGAGTTAGTGTTTGTAAAAATGTAACCAGTTATTTTTTATTTTCCTTATGATCGTTCCACACACGGGCTGATATGCATTTAACTTAATATCAACATTTCGACATTTTAAATAGATGGCATTACAAACCCAAATACTGAAAAGAAGACAATATATAATTTGTCCATTAATGACAATTTTGCATTGCACGTATTCTAGCACTGTAAATGCCATAGTTTAAGGGGGTTTTCCTTAGAAATTTCAATATTACTTTTCTTCATATATTTCTTAGGGTTGTGCGTTAAACTTTGGAAGTCGTGTTCTGTTTCAGCAAAAATGAATGAATGAATGATGTTTAACGCCCGTTTTTGCTACAGAGGTACCACAGGCGATCAGCAAAAATGATTTCATTACCTGCAAATATCATAGTGTTAAGAATAAATTATTCCTCCTAAGTCAATTTATACTATCACTTTACCATTCATCTCTGCCTATGACAATGTGCATATTAAATAAAACTGGCAATAATAAGTGGTCCTGTTTTACACCCCGACTGGCCTCATTCTGTTTTTTTGAGGTTTTTAATACACACAACATTGCATAATTCATTACGCTGGACTATATAGAAAGCTTTTAGTAGTCACCAAACATTTGACATTATCTAACTACCTCAATCACATAATATTTACAAAAACATTGCTCTCTTCCCTGCAACTAATTAGCTTCATCCTCAGTAATCTGCATAGCGTCAGTGTCACGTGGTTGATAGAAGAGTTAAATAAGCGTATGTATTAGCTCAAAGACAGTTCTGGCTGAAATAAAGATGAGCGATAATTTTCGTATATTTTGCGAATAAATGGCAAAAGTGATGAAGAATCATAAAAGTCACGAAGCTGTATTCATTTCGGAAGGCTAACAGCTAAATTACTTATCCCACTTGGGCATTTATTTACATAATTTTTACATACCAAATTTCTTCCGTGCATTCTATAAATTGGGATGCACTATCAACTATCTGCCGCAAAGTACTGACGATTCCATCAGTGGTTCTGTGAAAGAGCTTTATATACAGATGATTTAGAGTTAAATTAGATTTATTTCTAGAATTCAGTAGTAGTTTAATGAAGGAAGTTGGCTCTCTTTAGAAAAGCAAGTTTCATTTTAACAAGTTGGACTTGCAAAACTTATACACTTTTAGACAATTAAAAGTGTAGTGAAAGTAAGTCGCTTAACAGTTTCAATGCACAAAAGGGCACACTGCGTAATTGTACTTAGAAACAGAGTCTGTAGTGGCTGTTCAAAGGCATTAGGTGAAGTAAGAATAAGGGCACTAGCTGACAAGCCCATTCTGGAGTGCCATTAGTTGAAAGGACATTCACAAAACAACAGTAATTGCATTAAAACGCCTTTTCAGCGCAGCACCAAGGAACACGGGACGTGATGGGGCTGATTAAATAGGAAGATAGGAGAAATTTCGCTAACTCTTGTTACCAGTGCGTGCTGTAGCTTAGAGACACAGAGTGCTTGTTTTGTGATACAAATGAAACAAGTTCTCGATCATTCTTTATAGCGATATAATCACTGCAATCGTCCGGTTTATTTTGTTTTTCTTCCAGAGATCACAAGGATGCACATGAGAGGTCGCAGATCTACCCGGCCTTTCTTTGCACTATTGTGATTAATCTACCAGTATCCTCTACTGATGACCCTGAAGCAGTGCAACTTGACGTTTTTCAAAAAACGAAATTATTAATAACAAGTAAGTGCTATATGTGCCGTCAAGATCATAGGATGCCGGCCATCACTAGAGTCAGATTTTTAGCCGTTGCTGAATGAGCACGAGTATTACTGTATGGTTCTTCATCCTCTTCTGCCTTGTGGAGGAGGATTTCGCATCCCGGACGCATAAGCCCTGCTCCGGAAGGAAGGGTTGAGATACGGGGCGGGCAGCAATTCGAGGAGGTGATGCACGAACATAGACAGAGTCGCGGATGATAAGAACCAGATGCCGGCGGATCCGCGAGAACCGCCCCGGTTCCAGCAAGATGTCACTCGAGGTCACCCTAAGCTGAATGTACCATCCCGTCTCCTGACGCTTCCGATCTTGTAACTGATGCTTTACAGGGTTATGGCAGAGCGGAAAATTCGTGCAATGTAAATATCCATCCCAGCATTTGCCTAAATGAATAGGGAGACCGCGAAAAATCCCAAGGTTAGGATGGCCTTGAATGGACCCCGAGACCTCTCCAAAGCTAGTCTCAAAGTTACCACCGCAAAATAAATCTACGTAATAGTTGGAAGAATGCATTATGTATTAAAACAAACATTTTGCTAAATCATACAAAATAATAAGTTAAATTTGCAATAATATTTAACTTAATTATAACTGTAGTTAATTTACACACAGTAAGTGGGTAGTGCCAGTGACAACGTTCATATATTTATGCAGTAATAAACAATAGAATAAAAGGAATACAAATACAAAACAATTTGCCTAAAATATTGCTACAGGTTGATTCGGGTACTACTAGGCCCTGGGTCTAGGGGTATAACACAGAGGTCTGTGCTACCCGGTGGTTTTTTGCATTAGGACGGTACCTTGTTTCCTAAACCGACCCGCCATTCGGCTGCAGATGATTGCGTCGCCCAGGCGCGCTAAGTTCCCTTAGCTTCCAGATTCTCAATATTGCTACACAAATATCTTAAGTTTTATTTTAAATTTCCTCACAGAAGAACAACTGTTAAAGATATATTGCCTTATTCAGAAAAAGGAATTTGCCAACGTCAGCTCTTTGTTGCGTAATTTAATTTTGGTTTTATGATAATTCCTAATATAAGGAGATTTATGTGATATCTGCTCACATACAATGATGACACGCTGACTTTATTATGTCTGTTCTCAAATATCAGTCTAGTGCTTTAACATTTTCTTCCCCTTCCTCTTCGTTTACCCTACGCAATTTTCTCCATTGAGCTTAAAGTAATATAAGAATACTATTTATCTACAAAAGTGTACAAGATGCATTGCATATTTAATGAATTATCAAAGTACAAATTCATGTGTAGCATTTACATCGTGTTACAAAATAAACACGCAGGGTTTTATTGCACTACACTACAATAATTTCAGAGATAGTAGAGCGATCTTATACAAACAGTTTAAGATAAGAGATCTGAGGTCCACGAAGAAAAATAACGAGTTATGTGGTGGTAAGGAAGTAGAAATTAAATGCTGATAATTACACACCGAAGGCTTATCCCAGTACGGCAAGTCCATTCACAGCGTACCGGAGGACAGGTAGTGAGTCAGTTGCACTGTGCATGGACATCGCTGTACTGGGCCAAACCTATAGAGTCTACTGAAAAATTAACGTTAAAGCAAAAGGGGTAAAATTTTAATTTAAAATGTCTTCAAACTGCTCCGCGAGCAAGAAAATCTTGATTTTCAATTGCTCATTACTAAGACTTTCGCTAAAATCTCGAAATAATTATTGGACAGTACGGCTCTGAACAACGGCTAACTTATTTATCGCGTTATTTAACTTAAAATAAGATCGTTGGTCAAGTTTTGCAAAAACAAGTTTTTGTTCAAAATAAATATTTAGTTTTTTATGCTTAATTTGGTATATCATATTATGAAAAATTCCAGTTATAAGTGAATTTAATTAATGTAATGTGTTTTATGTGTCAAACTATTTTGACACTCTGCACTATTGCATAAAAATGAAAATATCTCTAAACAATTTGTTATAGAAGGCTGTGGTTTGATGTAATTTGTTGGTAAATTACTTTTTCAAATCTCAAACAGTAATGACTTCTTGTGTGTTTCATCTTTGAAACAGCTGGAAAGTTGTGCGTTTATTTTCAGTTTTACAGGTTAGTTTTCTTTTCTCAATACATCTAATATCATGCCAAGGTCCACCAGGGGTATAAAATGTATAAACAAATGAAATACGTATTAAAAAACCTATTCACTAAAGCATGGTACTGGTGATATGAAAATAATAGACCTATTTCTGAAGAGAATAATTTCGTGAATTATAAACCAGTTACTTACACTCCCCCTAGTGCTTCCAAGTAAAAGATACCTGGTAATCATATGGAAGATATGAAAGACAACAAAGTAAATAATAATATAGTGATTGACTTGAATGTTTTCATTACAGTGTTGAGTGAAACTATCTTCTGTAATATGTGTGGTGATAATATCACTTTGTGTGAAAGTGCAGGTGCAAGAAACGGATTAGTATGCAAATCGACAATTAGCTGTATAAACTTTAACGCTATTTTAGTTTTAAGTGAAAAATTCACAACTTTTTCTCATAAATCAATGGAGATAGAAGCATGAAATCTTATTATTATATTCATTGATGAGATCTATCTATAGATTCAGGTTATTTGCATAAGGTCTTTTTGTACATGAATATTAATAAAATTTTATTTTTATAAAAGGGAATCTGTAACAAAAAATGATAAATTATTATTTTTATAAAGTACATTCTCTAAACTAGAGCTCATAATTTATTATGTAATATAAAATAAGCAGTAAAAGTTTCACTGAGGTATCTATATTATTTTCCGGGGGAAAAATGAATAATTTTGCATTAATAATACAGCACTTCCGATCTCACATTAATCTAGATAAAGCTATCCACCTGACTGTGAACTTATGCATGAGAAGACAGCCTGTGGCTTTTAAAATAGAGACCGCCACGGGTGGCCGAGGTCGTTAAGTCGCGGACTCGTGAGCGGGAGGTCTGGGGTTCGAATACCACCAGGACCGTCCTCCCTGACTGAGGTTTTTTCCAGGTTTTCCCCAGTCCTCATAAATGGCAAATGCTGGGGAGGTGCCCTAAACTTAGGCCTGGAACGTTTCCTTCCTTAAAAATATATCATTTCATTTCATGTATCACTAGAGTCCATCGCCTGTGGTGCCTCTTTAGTAAAAACGGGTGTTATACACCATTCATATTTTAAAATAGAACCCTTGAATTCTTCCTACAGAGCAGGCTATTTACATTTTTTCTTTTATGTTGCAGTATACCTATATATAAGTTGTAAAAGAAAAATACAACTCTCAACTTCCGTTTATTATGTGATTTCATTTCGAGTAGAAGCTTCATTAATCAGTGATTTATTAGTTCTAGTCGGTCCTGGAAGTATAGTAGTAACCATATTTCCTCCTAAATCCAAGATCGCGGGTTTGATCCTGGTCAAAATCGATTGATTTTTCGGGTGTAAATATCCTAATTATAGCTTCCTTCGGAAGGGAAGTAAAGCCGTGGGTCCCGTGTTGTACGTTTGCGGCACGAAAAAGAATCTCAAGCCTGAAATAAGAGGCTTCTGAGCAAAAATTTTCGGCCATTTCAAGTCCTGAATTGAATGAGACGCTGATGACATGAGATGTTAAAGAGCGTCCATAAATAAAACAAATAAAAAGCATAAGTTAAAGAACTTAATGCTGTAACTTTGAAATTTCAACACTTAGATCATATTACTTGTTTAAGACCCTATGTAATATATTAATATCTTATAAATTATTTACATTGAGACGTTAAATATGCGATTTGGGTATTTTATTCTGTCTATATTTTCTGTACTCACTGAGCGGTAAAATGTTCATATAAATCTTAATATAGCATCTTGTCAGGGCTCATTTGATTTCGGAGCAAATGCACTAGATAAACGGAACTATAGCTTTTACTGTTACATCTTTGATGGGCGTAATATCATGACTTTAGGCATTGTCAATTGTCTGCAACACACTAATAATGTATTATGCAAGATCAAATTATTATCGAAACAAATAGTAAACAACGCTCGCAATGAAGTGGGTATGTTTGTTCATTTTGGTAGTAAACTAAATCCTAATTTAATATGCGTCAGCTCATAGCAAACCTGAAGGCTGTTTGCATGTTCTGAAAACTAGAGCGTTATATCATTTGCATTATAGTCATTGTGGAAAATATTGACTCATACAAATATTAGAACAGCTGTCATTGCCAGTTCAAAACAGTACTAGAAAGACAGTTATTATACCAAACCAAATCGAATTTACACATAATATTGATGGTTTATTAAATGCAGAAAACATAATAGAATAGCTGACTCGAGGAACAGATTCCTTAAAACTACAGGCATCACGTGTGTAAATAGTAATTTGTGTTTACACTTGCTATATGCAGCACAATGACAATTTTAAGAGCTTTCTTTTGCAAAACTTACCTCATTAAGGCATTGAAATGCCCAGGCACTAAAACCAGAATTAAACGGTGCTGGAATGTATACACTACGTGGGAGGGGTACTTTAGGTCACGAGCTACAAATTACTCTCTCCTATTACGCCTGTCACTCATCAATTCTTGATTATATGCCGGGCGGTTACTCTTAGCTTGCTTGCTCAATTTGCTTTGATCTAGTTTGGGTGTACCTAACTTGATAATAAGTTCTTAAGAATTCCGACGTCTACTAATTACCATATATCCCTGTGCACAATACATGTGCGGGATATTGAACTCAGTCTTTTAAAATTTTTGCAACAATGTGCCCAATTTTCCTAACTTCATTAAAGTAGAATGAATAAGAGCCAAATAGGAAAAATATGAAGGACTCAAGCCATGGATATTCGGCTTACAGTGCTGATGCTCTTACACTATGGACTACCGTGCCTGCCCGATCAAAGCTGTAAATTTCCCTAGTCTGCCTCTAATATAGTCTGGATATGCGATAAACCGTAGAACTGTGGTTTCAGTCCTGGCCTTTACCTCAAAATTGTCATATCTGAGGTTGACACCAAACATCTAAGACCGGATTTGTGTAACTTACCACATTTCATATATTAGCCCTAACAGTGTGATTAACAGTTAAGCCGGGTAACAAGTACTCGAAGGTTTTCGGTCGCCTTTTAGGGATAAAACACCTGCAATTATTTAAGCTTAAATATTTCCAGGCCTTAATAGACTATGGTC
Organism: Metallyticus violacea; assembly: GCA_030762175.1. Taxonomy (NCBI): domain Eukaryota; kingdom Metazoa; phylum Arthropoda; class Insecta; order Mantodea; family Metallyticidae; genus Metallyticus; species Metallyticus violacea. The sequence continues at coordinate 48,556,351 of CM060846.1, forward strand.
GGATACGGAACGGTAGCTAAGATGGTAATAGTATCGACACAGAAGTCGAAGATCCATGGATTGAGTCCCAGCCATTACCTTGAATTCTAGCTCTAGTCCCAAACTTTGGCCTAACACATGGCTTGTGTGGAAAAAAATCATATTTCATAAAATAAACATTCCCTGCAGTGAGGTTCTGATCCTTTCAGGTGCTCTGGTGCGAGCTCTGCGGACCCTGAGCTCTCGTGGTACTTCTGACGTTACTACTTCAGACTGGGCCGGCCATTCCAGGACCTCCCCTTGGGAATTATCCAGATTGGTTGGACTCGGTGAGGTAGTGTAGTCCCGTGACCCACGTGTAATTGAGTATGTTAAAGCTTAGTGCTATTCCTGCCTCAATAGAGTGGGCCTCGTAAACCCAAGATCGCGGGTTCAAACCCTGCCAGGGTCGAGAATTTTTTTCGGGCGTGAAAATCCTAAGTATGGCTTCCTTCGGAAGGGAAGTAAAGCCGTGGGTCCCGTGTCGTTTACGGTACGAAAAAGAACCTCAAACCTGAAAGGAGAGGCCTCTGAGCAAAATTTGTCGGCCGTTTCACGCCTTAATTGAATGGGACGCTGATGACCTGAGATGTTAAAGAGCGTCCGTAAATAAAACAAATAAGTAACAATCAACAGAATGGTAGTGACCTTCAAAACTTGGGTTACCCACCTGCAGAGTTGGTAAGGCTAATGCTAAATTAGGCCACTATATCAATGGTTGCCTGGCCTGAGGGCTAAGGTGCCGATGAGCAGCGTATCTGCTTCCGGGCTGGTTTTGGGAACCTTTGGAAAAGTGCAGCGAGGGAGTGACTCTGACGTGTACCTTGCTGGGTAAGGAAGAAATCCCACTGAACAGCAATAATAGTCATTTGTGTAACATGTTGGTAATTATGACACTAGAATTTTCAGAGTGAAGAGTATATACACGATGGGTACGCTTTGTGCATTTTTATCATTGAAATACTTTTAAAAGTGTTGAAAATGTGCAAACTGTGATTTGTGATATAGCGGATATGACGGTTTCTTAGTATTCGTTGCTATGAAGATTTTATTTTGTTTTTTGTTTTGAAGAATTCAAATGACAATGCATGCTAATTTCGCAATGTTTGACATTGAAAATATTCATATCATTCTAGAAGAATTTGTAAGTGAAGCCGAGGTAACTGAGAGTTTGTTCATTTCTCAAAAATCGAAAAGTGTATATGATAAGTTATGTACACGGAGAAAAGCGAAACGTGTTAGTTCAACTAATGAAAATATCTTGCTGGCATAGAGTTTTCAGAGCTAGGAAGTATGTAATATAATGTTTATTGATTATTAATACTGTAAGTAAGTTAAGAGATTTCGCCTTTGATGCCTCAGTAGTAAAAATGGGCGTTAAACACTACTGGGGAAAAAAGTTAAGAAATTAGGAGGGTGGAAGTCACAGCATCAGTTGCTAAATCTTACAACGGGGAATAAATTTAAAGTAAAATAGAAATTGCAATAAAATAATAATAATGTAACTAATGCCGTAGACATCAGTAGTGACTTAGGGATAGTATTTTCTAATGTAACTGGTTGTACTTTTAATATTTACCAACTCTCATGGATGTAAAATCAATGTAGTAAGGTTAAGGAAGTTTTCTGTTAGTATAATACATATTATTAATTGTTCAAGATTAGCGTATTGAAATTAAACAAATTGTAATGTGATGAATTAAACAAATTGCATTTTCAATGTTTCCAAGATAATGGAGTAGGTCCTGGTGGTGTAGTTTTTTTTGTAGTTTTTTCGGGCGTAAAAATCCTAACTATAGCTTCCTTCGGAAGGGAAGTAAAGCCGTGGGTCCCGTGTCGTACATTTAGAAGCCGTGGGTCCTGTGTCGTACATTTACGGCACGAAAAAGAACCTCAAGCCTGAAAGAGAGGCCTCTGATCAAATTTTATCGGCCGTTTCACGCCCTGAATTGAATGGGACGCTGATGACCTGAGATGTTAAAGAGCGTCCATTAATAAATCAATAAAAAAAAAGATAATTGAAGTTAATTTACGATGATTAATAACTAACATTGTTGTTGTAGTTTCAAAATATTTGTTTAATATAATGATTCTCGTGTTTCAAAGTTAGGGGGACGATTTTAGCTTTTTCTTGCAGGTACGCTGTTTGAAATTGTGTTGTGAAGGCGGTGATGACTTCATGGAATACTAATTGCTGTGATGTTCCCCCTTGTGAAAATTAATGTGAACAAAGATATGTTTTTTTAATTATTTAAAATTTTTCAATATTACTTTTTACCAAATAGTGTTTTTAGTGCTTAATGTGCCCACCCTTGGCCTAAATTGGGCATGGAATCATGAGATTATTACGCATTTCACTCATTTCTGTGTCATGAACCACACTTTTATCACATCACAAATCAACTTTTCTTTGGTCGTGCAGTCCATTTTCCTCATTCGTTTCTTGACAATTGCCCAAATATTCTATATAGGGTTGAGATCCGGTGAATTTCCAGACCATTTCAAACACTGAGAACCACTTTTCGCCATTAAGTCTTCAACATTCTTCCATGCATTGCATGAGGCAAAGTCTTGCTGGAAATTTGCCTTTCATTTCCTATGTCAATCTCTTCCTTCTAGGGCGGCTTTCTTTCTCTAAAATTGGGATGTATTTACCGCTGTTCACCATTCGGTCAATAGGAATGAAACATTTAGTGACTGTGAATACTAAACATCTTCGTCTGTGGAAACTTGACTGGTTGTTTGATGTGCTTCGGCGAGATTTCCTCTCCATTGCTTCTCCCTATACGCTAAAAGTTCAACTTTTCAATTCAAACTGACTTCCATCAGAAATTAAGACCCTTCTCCTCTCTTCATGTGTCCAGTTCTGGTATTCTAACCCATTCCATCTCTTTTTCTTCACGTCGTCTTCTGACTGTCTTCCAGCTTCTAGAAAGCGCCTACGCACTGTTGAAGTATTGAATTTTACCCCATGCAGCCTAAAATCTTTTTGTAAATCAAAACTGTTTATCTCAGAATTAATTTTTCTGGTTATGGTTAGATAGCATCTTCCATTTGGACGTATTTAATTTTCGGTCCATTCTTTTGAGGTAAAGCTTACCGAAACACGTTTTTCCTTCTAATTATATTATTAACAGCATTCAAACTTATATTAAATTCGCTGCTGTCTGTCATTGGATCATATTACTATATTCATGGAGGGTTATGACCTTACTTCTGTTCTTAGGTGTGATATCCATTATGAACAAATATATGCTTGCTAAATAAATGTTAAAATAGCGAGAAAAAAATCAAATTGCTTAACTTCTAGTACAACCAATAAAAGCAATAACTATAATTAACTACCTCAACAATTAGTATCAATAATAACCGACAAGGATGGCCGAGGTCGTTTAGGCGCGGATTCGTGAGCGGGAGGTCTGAGGTTCGAGTCCCACCAGGACCATCCTTCCTGATTGAGGTTTTTCCAGGTTTTTCTCAGTCCTCATAACTGGCAAATGCCGGGGAAGTATCCTAAACTTAGGCCAGGAACTCTTCCTTCCTTAAAATATATATATATCCTTTCCCAATATATAATTTCATCTTATGTATCATCAGTGTCCACCGCCTGTGGTGCCTCTGTAGTAAAAACAGGCGTTAAACACTACTAAAAAAAAGTATCAATTATTCGGCATAGAATTTGAGGGAAACAGTTACCAGCACTGAATAACGTATAAAATTAAATTTACCTGCTTTTTTACATTAATTCACAAAAGTAATATATATATATATATATATATATATATATATATATATATATATATATAAATGTTGTATATATGTCCAATGTCATTTATATAACCATATTTATATACTTAGTGGTTTGTCGAGTTCTTCAAAGACTGCAACAAACTAAATTTGCAGCATTATTTCAATTAATTAGTACTGAAAACATACCGAGCATGTATATCAAATTACACTTTTCATATATATTTTAAACATGGTGCTGTTGACATGCTTTTTATAGAAAGATTGAAGCATACAAAAGGTCTTTCCAGTTTGGTTTATACAGATTTAATTAAATTGTATTTTCATCACACATTTACATTTTTCAACGAAACAACATATTTGTACTAAGAAAGACTGAACTAAAAAAATAATAAAACAACAATGTTTTATGCTGTATATCCAGTACAAAATAATCTAGACATCGATTTTACAACTTTAATGTTCAAGTGAAGCTCTTAACATGTTGATATTTGCAAATGTTTTTAAGTGAATTGAAATAAGAATTATAAATCACTTGCTACACATTTGCATTGTTAGTGTTTTAAAAGAAAGTTGGTTGTAGTCAAACCTACCTCAGTAGAATACATTGCTAACGAAACAAAACTAAAACTAAGTAGGAACCTATATGTCATTATAGTCAAGCAAAACTGTAGCATTGCAGGTGTTCGCCTTAGCAAAAGCAATCAATCGCATGAAGTTTGCAATATGCGGAAATAAAACTGGTTCACTTTAAGTGCTTCATTACAATATACTTTCATGAATTTAACACTAGATATGTGCAACGAAGGTCATTTCTATTTGTAATTTTACTCCATTAAATCTTATTAGCAACGTCATCCTTCAATTTCTGATGGCGTCCCTGCTCACACGTCTTACAAAAACTGCTCAAAACTTCTGCATTTCTGCAATTATCTCAAATACCTCGCTGGGTATATGCGTGCACTGAAATCAATGCATAGCAGTAGGGTGTTGCCACATTTAAAAGTCGCATCACTCAAGAAAACGGAGAACAAAAGCATTGCTACCCTCGTCAGCAAAGTGGTGTGACTGCGATGAAAATATCTACTTGATGACGGCATTTGACATTCCTATAACAGAACACCGTTTACTTCATCAGTTTGTCCCACTGTAGCATTTTCAGCATACCGTAATCATAAAATAGTTCGTATGAGTTTTAGCAGTAAAATGCCTCTAATTAACTTTTTGAGCTAACGCAATATCGTAGCCATAAGTTGCAAAATGATATGACAATTTGTCATTAATATCCTAAAAATGAATCTATTTTTGGAACAATCTGTATCACACTATTGTCATACCGTAGCCAAGCTTCTGTAACACACGCGTTCAATTTCATTCCATGCAGATATAATAGAAGTTTTGAATTCCTACACATTGGCACTCGCGGTAATCCTCCGTACATTTTCCATAGGGTTTAGGTCCCGAGAATTGGCGGGCCATTTCATGACACTAATAACTCTTTTGCGACGAATCTACTCCCTTGTGGATGTGGCAGTTGTCCCAGTTCTCTGTTCCAATCTTCTCTGCAACAGTTTAAAAAAAAAAAAAAAAAAAAAAAGCCACGGGTGGCCGAGGTCGTTAAGACTCGTGAGCGGGATGTCTGGAGTTCGAATCCCTCCAGGACCGTCCTTCCTGACTGAGGTTTTTTCCAGGTTTTCCTCTGTACTCATAACTGGCAAATGCCCTGGAGATACCCTAAACTTAGGCCTGGAACGTTTCCTTCCTTAAAAAAAAAAATTCTTTCCCAATTTATCATTTCATTTCACTTATCACCAGTGTCTACCGCATGTGATGCCTCAGTAGTAAAAACGGGTGTTAAACACCATTAAAAAACCAGGTAAAAGGTGCTCTTAAAGCAGTGTCTGATGGCATATGGCTTTCATACGACCTAAGATTTGCTTTCCTTCCATGCCCGAATTCACCCTAAACCATCAGAGACTTTCCTTCTTATTGCCTCTTTGAAAATACTTTCTCTTCTTTTCTGAAACCATGCCAGTAGTGTGCCTAATCATCAGGACCATCCAAGTTGAATTTCTTTTCATCGCTGAACACCATACGTTTACATTGATGTGTTATTTAGTTCATTCAACCCATCTATGTTCATGATGAACTGTCGACAGGGATGCTTCTTTCTTCTTCCCCTCCTCTTGTATTTCAATATGTTTCTTTGGCTGACTAGCCTGGACAACGTCGACTTGTGAACATTGACAGGGGTATACGACTAAGTTGCCACAACAAGAATTCACCAGCATTGAGCTTTCTGATCACTTGCCTTTTGGTAAGTTTTTGAGGTCTTCCAGATGACTTTTTCATTCCATAATTACTTCCTAGCTTCAGGAATTTATTTATCACACATGTTGACCTGCCAAGTGTTGCTATTTCCGGAGAAGAAAATCCTTCTTTGTAGGTTTTAACCTGATCTTGTTCTAAGCTGGACAACTCTGCACTCTTCATAAACACCAACTGCTCACTCCACAGCTGCAGAATAGCTTTTGCGTACGAAGTATTCAGCCCGGTCTTATCATTTTGCAACAGGACTATTTTCTGTCTTCCGACTATTTTCTGTCTTTCTGTGTGGAATGTCACGTATGTTTGTAACTAACTCTGCGATAAAGATCATTTAATTTGATGTACTTACGTTCAGTTTTTCTCTATACATGACGAATTTCATCAGTTGGTCTTATCATTTTGCCATGCATCTTAGAGTTCACGAGTAAGCTACACAGTTCAGGCAGTATTAAAAACCATTACCTTCTTTGCGTTATGTTCTCTTATTCTGATTTCCTCAAGAAGTCTACACAAATTCGGCTAAAGAGACCTTGCTTTTACATATTCTTTCTTTAATGTGCATTAGTTACCAATTTCCCATGATTACTTAAGACTACTTTAAATCTTTCATTTTATTGTTTTGAGAAATTTAAAAATGTTTAAATGCGTATTAACGTTCCTCTCTAATGGCTTACGTTGGAAGTCCTTTGATTCTTGGCCCAAGAGGAACTGTATTATGCCAGCCGTGTTGTTGACAATCAATGTGATTTGTAGCTTGTGGTTTAGTACAGAATTTATTGATACAATATTTGCAATGCTCCAAAACAAAGTTATTCTATATATCTGGTGTGCAGTACGAGGTGAGGTCTATATGTTACCGGCCTGATATAGGTCATGATTAGTTGCGAGATTCATGCTGTCTGATACATTTCCTCGTACATTTGGCTTGGAAAAGTTTGTTTAAGTCAGACTTGTTGCATAATACGGGGTGACGTTAAAAACTGAATACAGAGCAGTAACTAATTTTTCACTGAAGGAAGACTTTCACGCAGTGATACTATACAATGGCTTGACGGTGTATATGGGGAAGTTTCCCCTTCATATGCAGTTCTAAGATAGTGGTCAGAATTATTTCGTTTGTGCAGAGGGAGAATATGACTGACATGTGAGTAGGTCGGTAGATATATTCACATATGAAAACATCCCCTTTCACGAGGAGGAAATTCTGAGTGCTGGCGTCTGAAGACAAAGTTGGGATTTTCTAAAACAACTGTGCTTCTCATTCTTCATCAAAATTTTCATATGCATAAACTCAATGCAAAATGTGTGCTTTGAATTCCTTAAGTAGTTCAAATGCAAGTGGGTGTGGAATGTTGTCAGATGTTTTTAAATTTTTATCGTGTAACGTGAGAGCAGTATTGGAAACCATCATCACAGCGGTAAAGAAGTGTCAAGTAGCTGCTAGAAAGGCTAAAGTCTGAAGTTCACGAAGTATATAATAGTGACAATTATTTTGGAACTGCAGAGAAATTTTAATAATAGACCTCAAAGGAAAAAAGGGAAGTGCTATGCTGAGCTTCTACACCAATTGTGCAGTGCCAACAACAAAAAGGGGCGTGGAATACGAGTCGAAGAGTTCGCTGTTGCCATGTGGCTTACAGGACCTGGATCATCCACCGTACAACCCATACCTTGCCCTAGGCGATAGCCGCTTCCAAAAGTGAAAGGTGGTCATCGAGGGCGGAAATTCACAAACGAAAATGAGTTGAAGGATGCTGTTTTGCAGCATTTTGCATACAAGATTTCGACGTATTTATTTTTAAGTAATCCAGAGAAGCAAAGAGAGATTACATTGAAAAAGATAGTTGTATTTTTATTTTATGACACACCTAACATGCTCGGGTTGGAAACTAATGGACTTGTAAGTAAATGTACCAAGGCTACTTTTGTGAAAACCACGCCCGTCTCTTTGGGAGAACATGGCAGTCGTTTGCTTGGTTGATGTTAACGGCCGGTTAATATACAAGTAGTATTTACATCTATAATGCTAACTCACATAGAGCTATCACTAAGACAGAGGTTACGAAATCAGGCGGCAGAGGACAGTGCTGTAGTATATTTTCCAATGCGAACCAGAATTTGGCAACGTCCTGATGACGAAGGTAACTATTTGGCGGAATGAACTGTCGTGAAACCGGGAATATCCCGAGAGAATCTGCTTAGACTTCTCTTTGTTCACCAAAATTTTCACTTGGGGCAATTAGGATAGTTAGAAAGCATGCGGTGAAACAATTCAAAGTGCTTATAGTATCACAAAAAGTAATTGTTGTTGCCATTTCCGAGCTATAAAAGTATGAAGTTTTGAGATAAAGGAAATCGAGTTCCCTTAGAAATGCTTACCGCAACCGTCTTATGTTAAGTCTAAGAACAAAGACGTCTCTGACCGACTTTTGTAAGCTTTACTTTGTGAGTGGTCTGAAATTTTTCGAAACAATAAAAGAATTTAATTCAAATATTGCACTTTGATAACAAAGTAGCACGAAAATTAAAAAAAAAAAAAAAAGTTTTGTTAAGAGAGGCCAATTTAGCCTTCGTTAGCATCTCCAATTATAAGTGCAAATTGCACATAACCCTACCCTAGCACATCTTACACAAATTAAAATAATTGGTGGTGTTGCTTTAATACCCGAGCTATCTCCAGAAAAATATTTGCATATTAATAGTATTTCATGCATATTTCATTTGACAAGATCTTTGAATTTATCGAATATGAGTACATGCAGAAGCACAAAGAGATTTACCAGAAGAGTGTGGCTGGTAAAAATGTAACAGTCCCCGGTTCGAAACTTATGTCTGATATAGTTTTTTAAAGTTCATCAGCACCTAAAGGCTTTCTTTGCTCCAATATGAAAGTAAACCTGAACTTGAGCTAAAACTGACTTAATTACGCTCACAATCAACTGAGGTCCGTATATATCTGGTGCCTCTTTCAACTGCTAAACTTTTTTTCAGTTTAATGCTAAAATTTTAAGCTTGCGGTAGAATTTCCGATGACGAAGATTTGCTGGCAGATATTTTGCTCAATTTGGTTATAGGTTCAGTGGTGAAAAGTAACATATTTTCTATATCTCAAGTTTTATTGAAATAAATTGTAGTCTATCTATAAAACTGTGTTGATATTTTATAATATTAAGCGTTTAAAAAAACGCGTTTTTCTTCTAAGGAAGAGAACAGAATTTTCCGTTGTTTAGTCTTACCAGATGTCATATGTTCAGCTTGGAATGTACAGAAACACAGAAAAGCGAAAGTGCTGCTGCAAGTAGTTGAATTAGGAACGCTTGAAGTACTCCACATAACGTTGCGTTATTGTTCTTAAGCTGCCTCTTGACCTATACCAGGCGCATCTTGAACCTGCATTATTATTATTATTATTATTATTATTATTATTATTATTATTATTATTATTATTATTATTATTATTTTTACCATATTTTGTAGACTAGAGCGCAAAACCTCAAGTCTTCTAACATTTTTGGTCAAATTTAAAAGTTTGTATCAATTTGTTTTGAGCATCGTGAGATATGACGTCTTAGATGTGTGTTAATTTTCTCTTAAAAATATAAATGTTGTATCAAATTATTTGAAATCTTATTGCATTATACTCTCTTTTTAATATCAAAACAGTAAACTCAATATCAGCTTCTGGATGCGTTCATTATAATGTGACAACTATATGCACCAAATCTTTACTTAAGTTAATAGTTGTTTATTGTATATTTTTTCAAGTTTTGATTAAGTTCTCAGTTCAATTTAATAATACAATTCATTTTAATAAAATACACATAGAAGTATACACTGCGCTCTTTTTAAACAATGCTGATGAGATTTTATTGACTAGGTAACACAGTTTCTGATCAAGGATGCGTTATGACACATGTTTTCGGGAAAAGTATGACTAAATATGACACTTTATGAAGAGATCTTTTGCCTCTCTTCTCTCGTCTAGAATGACATAATAGACGTCACTCTGGCGTCTAATTATCACATGCATAGTCCACACTTCCAGTTTCTTGTGCAGCCTCTGAAAATTCTAACTTTACTTCATATATCACCAGATTTAACTGCGGATATTTGTCTCCTCTTCCGGTATTCAAATCTCATAACGTAACGCTATATTGCTTCATATATTTTATCATGCATGTGATACAGTTTAAATTATAAATTACTCTCCCTGATTTCTCGCAATAGACGTAAATTTTATTTCCCTTGTTTTTCTTTTCTTTTCGTTTTAATTTCTGGCATTATCGCTGAACGCATGCATACATGCAATATCTGTAAACAAGACGCTACTTTTGTTTATAAAAATCCCTGAATAGATTCATCTATAACAACCGGAATCTGTACTGTTTTCTTTTCATATAAAGTTCCAAAACGTTACAATGTAATAATCCATGACATGGTACTGGGACTACATGGACATCCTGTATAATTGCGATAATAGCTCTGTGGTTTCTTTTAGTAATTTTAAATTTCACTTTCTTGAGATCCATTTTGAATTTCTTCTTTTTACTGATTGGCACATCTAATTTTTATGTCGATATCTGCACTGAATGGTTGTAATAGAAGTTCTTGTTTAAAGGTATTTACAGCATTACTTTTAAAACATACATTTTAGCATATTTAAGAAAATGAGTACTCCGAGTTACGTTCTAATGCATTTAATTTGCCATTACTCACAAGGTTTTTAATGAATTTGCTTCAAATTTTTATGGCTTGTACTAAATATTCTGAAAATCGTTCTAGTTATATTTGATGTTATTTATTTTATATAATAATATTGTGTACGAAAAATTATTTGCAATATTTTTACAACATGAATGATTTTATGCAGTTTTACTCAGGAACCACAATGTTTATTCATGATATGTATAATTAGCTATTCGTGCGCCAAAACTAGTTGTTTATGTTTATTTGCAATGTGGAAATGTTTTCTACCTATGGGATAATAAAACTAAATCCCCTTACTTTCTTAGGCTATGTGTTTCTGATATTAATTAATACATTCCATTATACATTTGTAAATGTACATCAGAAGCATTTTGTTGCACAAATTGCATCACTTTCATTTAAATTTTATCATTTCTAATAAAAAAAACAGTACAATAGCTTATAAATATTTGAAATGATTACCTGCTTCAACATACGTGTGTTCAAATAACACTGAACTTTTGAAATAGCAGGTCAACCGGCAGAGGGAGCGAGCTGTGGGTACTGAGCACACCTAGTGGCAGAATTAGACAACAAACTGTCATTTGCTTCGTTTCGCTATGACCGTTAGTTGCGCTGTTCAGTTCAGCCGCTGAAGTGAGCATGTGCTCAAGTTGTTTGTCCGACTAGTGACAAAGTGACAACGAAAGAACTTGAAGAACAACGCGCGCGCATGTGTGTGTGTAATTGTGCTACAAACTTGGCAAAACTTTTACAGAGATATTTCAATTACTTAGCCAAGCTTTTTTGTTTGTTTATTTACGAAGGTTATTTAACATCTCAGGTCATCGTCGGTCTTGGTGGTGTAGTGGTTACCACATGTGCCTCCTAAACCCAAGATGGAGGGTTCAAACCCAGCCAGGACCGATGGAAATTTTTGGGCGTAAAAATCCTAAGTATGGCTTCCTTCGGAAGGGAAGTAAAGCCGTGTGTCCCGTGTCTTAGATTTACAGCACGATAAAGAACCTCAAGCCTGAAAGAGAGGCCTCTGAGTAAAATTTGTCGGCCGTTTCACGCCCTGAGATGTTAAAGAGCGTCCATAAATAAATCAATCAAAAAAAATCTCAGGTCATCAGCGACCCATTCAATTCAGGGCGTGAAACGGCTGACAAACTTTTGTTCAGAGACCTCTTTCTTCAGGCTTGAGGTTCTTTTTCGTGGCCTAAATGTACGACACGGGACCCACGGCTTTACTTCCCTTTCAAAGGATGCATACTTAGGCATTTACGCCGAAAAAAATCCATCGGTCCTGGCCGGGATCGAACTCGCGATCTTGGGTTTAGAAGGCAAGTATGGCTACCACTACATCACCAGGACAGACATAGCCAAGCATACGGGGAGGACTATGTGAGTCGCACGCAGTGCTATGAGTGGTTTTAACAAGGCAGAGTGTCGATCGGTGGGGGACTATCTTCCGCATCAACAGATGATGACCATGTCGAAAGAGTTCGTGGTGTGATTCGTGGGAAATCACCGTTAAATGTTCGAGAAGTTGCTGACGAAGTGGGCATGTGCGTAGGATCGTGCCGTGTTTGTTGACTGACGAACAGAAACAGATCCTTGTTGAAATCAGCCAGGAACTGCTTGCCACTGTGAATGGAAACGAAAATGTACTTAAGAACATCATAACCGAGATGAGATGTGGGTTTACGACTATGATGTTGAAACTAAGGTGCAGTCTTTGCAGTGGGTTGGCAAAAATTCTCCTTGTTCAAAAAAAAAAGTGCGCAGAAAGAGGCCTGAATTGTGGAAAAACCAGACTTGGATGCTGCGCCGACTCACGCGTTGCTCCTTGTCTACAGCTATCTGGCAAAACATCACACTCCCGTTGTGCCCCATCCAACCTATTCTCCGGACCGAGCCCCAGCAGAATTTTTCATATTTCCCAAACTTAAAACCAAACTTGAAAGGACGTCGTTTCCAAAACATAGAGGAGATTGAAGACAATGCGACTGGAGACCTGTGTGCCATCCCAGAAAGTGCGTTTCAGGAGACTTTCCAAAAATGAAACAAACGTTAGGAAAGGTGTATGGTCAGTAGAGGGAACTACATTCACGGGGATTGTACTTAAAATGTTGTACAATGAGCAATAAATATGTTATAGTAAAGTTCGGTTTTTTTAACACACCTCCTATGTAATTGCCAACTATATTTCATTCTTGTAGTATTTTTCCTTACTTAGCATGCCTATTTTGTCCCTGTTCTTCGTAAATGTTCTGAAACTCTCATTTTGATCATTTGTGACCATGAAAATATTTTTCTGTTAATAACCCGCAATTTTCTAACAATTTTTTTTATTGTTTCCAAAAAAAAAAAAAAAAAAAGCATTTAAAAGAGAATGTGTTCATATACCTTACCAAATTCTGCAGTCTGGTGCTGCGGATTCTCATCTGAGAAAAAGCATTGCCCACATTGCTGTTCTCAAACCATTCAACATTATCTACTAAATCTGATGACTGGATCACAATAAGCCGATAATATTTCATTCTGCTGGATTAGCCAACCTGTCTCAGTAAGACGTTTCCCCTCGTTCGACGTCTGCCCCTTTTCTCTTTTTATTTCTCCTGTTTTATGCATATGACGTGTACGTTATGATTCTGCAGTGCACTCAACAGTTTAGCAGGTGAAAACTGAACTTCACTTCAAGTTGCAATGTCTTAGAAAGCAAAGATGTAAGGAGTCTGATTTAAAGGAGCATATGCTACATTTATTAAGTTTTTAAATGCCCAACCTTTCTGAAACAGTAACAATACTCAGCCATTTTAATTATATGCTCAAGTTTTCGTGCACTTTTCAACTTCAGTCTTTAGTGTTTTAAGAACCCGATCCACATTAAATCTGAAGTAAAAACTAAAAAAACTTTTAGTTTATTTTTGTATTACAGCTCGCTTCGGACTGAAGAAAAATGATCTTTATTGAGATACATAAATAATTTTGATTTCATGCCTCTTCTCGTCCTATCTCACCAGGTAGCAATAAATTTTGCCTCAGGATGCTGCTATTGGATAACTATATCTTCATCACAGGTGCATGGTAGTCAAGAGGTTCTAAGGGCTGAAAGATCTTTTAGAAGCAAAACCACTGAACTCCATCAACCTGCAACTTCGTCATCAAATGCCAGCATAACTACGCCTATTGTTGACCAACGAGAGAGATCTTTAATCAAATGCGGTAACGCTGAGCGCGTGGGCTGGAATCCTGGGTGACCGACTATCGGACCAAGTTTCTTCGGCCACTCCCTTATAGGATCGATACTCACACTTGTTCGAAAATGGCCCTCGCCCTCTTGTTGGAAGGAGCCCCACTAAAAAGGAACTGAGCAAATTATTGTCATTCATTTGTGTTTGTCACGTTGTCTACGAAACCACCAACTCCCTGTCGTTAATGGCATCTTTTCTCTGGGATACTTCAACGTTCATGGCAATGCAATAACCAAAGATTTTCAGACATGCAACAGAACAGTGGAAACATTTCACCTTAACCAAAGATTACCGTACTGTCTTTCGTCTTTAATCTTCATGACTCTCAGAGCTCTTTAAACGTATTAAATTACATTACCAAAGTATGGCCGGACTATTTGAATGTTAAGTAATTATCCATCCACATTAGAGCAGGCTTCTAAAATTACCTGCCGTAGTAGAATCCATGGAAGAAAACTTTAGCGTTCCGAGAGTATTGTTGTTGCTGAAACAACTTGAATAATAATATCAATATTAATAATCTCGCTCCCTCCCACCGAGTTTCAAGGGCATGTTGTTACCCCTTTCGTCTAAACAGGAGATGCCTGGTAGCTCTCTAGTGCTGCCACTGTTACTCTCTATGAATATATCCTGTTTCTCTGTTATTAAGAATATGTGAGCGTGCCTTAAATAATGAATAAATTGTTTATTCTCACTTTCACACCCTATCTCTTTGAGCAACCATGGTAAATGATTTTGCAGCTTGAAAATAAATAATACAATTGTCAAATAAAGTACATCAAACCTTGACTATTATCTGCTCTCTCAAAAGTTTCATATTTTTAGTTGTAGATATTAAAATACGAAGTAAACAAATTACTTTTAAACCGCCGATGTATGGTACGAACTTTATTAGACCTATCTTAATTACCAAGAAAGATATTTGAATCTTTAAAAAAACTCAGTTATTTCTTAATGCAGTCTCTATTTCACCGTAAAATATGGTTTTCATTCTAGTCGGATTTAAAGTATAAAGTTTCTTGATCTGTATTTATTAAGTTCATAAAATAATGTTTTCTTTGATTCTGAATATGCCGCGATTCAACACCATTCACGCTGTATCACAATGCTAGTTGAAACACTTACTTTCAAATGATGACTGCCTGTTTATCAAAGCTTCATGCTGATAAGTTTTCCCAGATCGTATGGAATGTGCCATCAAGAGTCGTGAACTAATACCAACCTGGAGAAAGAAAATACAAATAACGTTTTAAAAGATATGAAAACTTTGTAAAAAGTTTGTAAAAATAAGTTTTACTATAAATAAATTATAATCCCCAATTTTTTGATAGTGTTTCTACAGAAGAGATACATTTATTTTCATGAAAGGAACGTGTTCAACGTTGAGATACTTCAATGCTTTATTTTTTTCTAACAGAAGACATTCAAATAAAAAAATTGTGGAGTATAAAATTCCATGCGAAACTCATAATCATTTCCTGCTTTCCTTTTGTCTATAATTCAGCTTGTCATAGCGAATAGCACAGCCTTGAATAAAATGAAATCTTGGCATTGGTGACTAAATTTTGTTATCATTTGCCATTGAAAGATAAGAAAAATATATAGGAAACATAAGAAAGGTTCACTACTTTGGTTGATTCCCGAGTCATTTGGTGAAATAGACTTTACCTACGAAGTGCCTTTGAAAGCTACTTAGGGGAAACTACTTGACTGCAGTTTTTGTCAAGGAGCCTGCTTAAACGCAGAGAATGAATATAAAATTAATTTTTGGTCTTTATGATCATCTATCATAAAAAATCAATTCATGCCTTTCTTTGTTTTAAGGGGCTCCGGAAAAGGTAAAAATAATGAAAAAATATTTTTATTTTTAAATATTAAAAATCTGTATAGTGAATAAGTGAATTAAAATTTGAAAAAAAACACATGTTTTCATTTAGCACTATCTAACATTCATGCTCAAGAGGTATATTTTGATGATTTTTTGGAAATACTAATGTGGCAAACTTTAAATACATGCAGTACGTTTATAAACACTTAGATATCTCTATTGACTCTAGTTAATAGTTTGTAGAAGAAGAACATGGAACTGAAAAGCACAGAAACATATTCTATACTGTACAGCTTGTTTCTCGAAGATATTTTAGCACGTAAAATGCATGTTTTCTCAGAATCTAACGTATCAATTTGCTTCAAATTTTCAGGATATGTTTGATAAATACTTGTATTTAGTTTAATACTCCATTATTTTAAAATAGCTTCTTATCGACTTTACCATATAAAACGACATAAAAGTATGCTAACATTAATTTCACAGAAAAAAATATATTCTCTAAATCTCTGAAAGTACACATTTAAAAAGTCCTTATGATAAGTTACGATAAGGTCTAAAAGTTCTCGACCTGACCAATAAAATACAAAATTTAAGAGAAATGTTTTATTTTTATTGTTCAACATAGTCATCTTGAAAATCAATAACTTTAGTCCAACGACTTTTCAACTTTTTAATGCCCAAAGTAAAATAAGACGTGTCCAACTGTGAAAAATAAGCGTCGTTTCAGCTTCATCCTCATCATTTGACGTGAATCTTCGTCCAACCAGTCATTTCTTCAGATTGGGAACAAAAAAGTAATCGTTGGGAGCCAAATCCGGAAAATATGGTGGATTTTGAAGCAGTTGGAAGCTAATTTTGCAGCAACAATCCCAGTCATGTGTGAAAGCTCATTATCGTAATAAAAGATAACTCTCATTTGGGCGTTTAGCCTAAATAGCATCCTTCAGTTGGTGTAATATTCCCTGATGACGGTTTTGCCCTCCTGGAGGTACTCTACCATACCAGGAGAACCCCAGAAAACAGTAGCCATAACTTTTCCTGAAGATGGAACCGTTTTTACTTCTTTGATGCACTTTCACCTGCTGCCACTCACTGTTCGGACTGCTCCTTTGTCTCTGGCGTGTAGTGAGGAATCCATGTTTCATCTACTGCTATGAAACATCGGAGATACTCACTGGAATTGCATTTAAATAAGTCTAAACACTCTTGCGAAATGTTCACTTGAATGTGTTTTTGGTCCATTGTTAAGAAACGTGACACCCATCGAGCGGAAAGCTTTCTCATCGCAATATTTCGTGTAAAATGTAGTAGACACGGTCTATCGAAGTCTATGCAATGTCAGCCAATTCGCGTACCTTCAATCGGTGATCACTGAGTACGTCATTGTGAATTCTTGTCACAATCTCATCGGTCGTAACAGTTTTGGGACTCCTTGAGCGATCATCATCTTGGGTGTATGTACGACACGCTTAAATTCAGCAGCCTTCTTTTTATCCGTTGAAAACGAAGTGGAAGAATCCTATAATGTAGAATGCAGCTCCTTTCGTATTTCTGTTGGGGTTAACTCCTTCAAAACGAAGTGCTTTATCACAGCTAGTATTTCAGTTTTATCCATTATGTAGAAAAGGTTAACATTCGTTTGTTTACACGATCGTAACAAACAAGTGACTATGCTTGCGCGCCAACTTCATAGTGCACTATCTAAAGGGTGATACTTAACAACTGTCATAGTAATTTGGCCGTCTTCACGACGTCTTCGAGTCAGGCCGAGAGCTTTTAGAACATCTGTCGTATTGTCAAAGGTTTCATAAAAGACCCGCAAAAGATTTAGCTCCAAACTTCACATAGATTATACGAAGACTTACACTTTATAAGCAATCTTTTAATATTGAAGAGACAGGGCATTCCGCAACTTTTTAAATACGCAATGATAGGTACATACCGTATTTGGCGAATAAAAGAAGGTATAAATTCCACTTTAAATTGGGGAAAAAATGAAAAATTGATACTTTTAAGTTCTACATGGGGTATGCTTTCTGGCTGTAAGGTGAGAGAATAGTGGCAAAATAAAAATAAAAAAAAAAAAAAATGAAAAGCAGGTGATTTCAATTCCTTACTAGACAGAACGAATGAATGAATGAATGGTGTTTAACGCCCGTTTTTGCTACAGAAGCACCACAGGCGATGGACACTGATGATACATGAAATGAAATATTAGGAAAGGACTTATTTTTAAGGAAGGAAACGTTCCAGGCCTAAGTTTAGGGTACCTCCCCGGCATTTGCCATTTATGAGGACTGAGGAAAACCTGGAAAAAACCTCAGTCAGGGAGGACGGTCCTGGCGGGATTCGAACCCCAGACCTCCCGCTCACGAATCCGCGATTTAACGACCTCGGCCACCCGTGGGGTTTACTAGACAGAGGGCATCTAAATCATTATATATATATTAAGAAATTGCGGTGCACTTTCTCTGTTTTATGGTTATGCAATAGGGGAAGTGTTGTGAATCATAAATATAATAAGAATTAATGCGTAATGAAATGCATATTTGTCATTCGCAAGTGGAATGCCTTTGACATACTGTTAATAATGGCGAGCAAACGCTCTTAACTGCATATGAATTACTATAGGGGAGAGGAACTTGGTTTGGGGAGTTTTTAATTTTCTTTACAAAATAAAATGTAATAGAAAGAACCTGTAAGTGTAATAATTGATTATTTCACACTTACAAACTAAATTGCCTTAATATAAATGCACTTTTCTTTCTTCAATACACCACAATATCTGGATGTTCTTATGCCATTAATAACTCATTGGTCGGAAGGTACATTCACGTGTAATAAGTGATAATAAAACAGTAAATTCTTCATCCACATCTAATATTTTTAACAGGAGAAACTCAGTTCAATCTGTCTGGATATGTAAACTCATAGTACAACATATATTGGAGTAGTGACAATGCTAATCGAATTTCCCCTTTATGATCAAATGATAGGTGTATGGTATGGAGTTAGTGCAAACCCTGTCAATCATTTCTTTTCCTTTCCCAATTGGGACGGAAGTACTGGTGGGAGAAGGGTAATGGGGTTCCGCATGATCACCCCCGATAGTATACGCGGTTTTGCGCTGGCAGTCATCATGGCGAAGGCCCTGGTGACTTGCCAGTGCATCAAAGGGAAAGGTAGGAGAAGGAGAGAAAATTTACTTGCTTTAATCATCAGTTTATAAAAAGATTGGTTGGCCGCCATTGCAGACGCAGGAATGGTTGGTGCATTGAAGGATGGGCGAGACCAGAGGCCCTCATGCGGGCCAGATGGCGGTCGTGTGCTGGAGTCCAGTCTTCGGAGTTGCAGTTGGTGGCAAGTGGTTGCTGTAGTGAGTCTGTTTTGGTGTAGGCAATGTGCAGTTCGTGACGATTGTCATCCAGTGTGGCGGCAAGGCTATTGCTGTGGTCGCGGTGGCAATGCGGTTGTTGGTGTCAATGGCCTTCATGCTGTCTGTAGTGTGCCGGGTGAAGGCAGTCTCGATGTTGCAGAGTCGCTTGTCATTTCTTGCAGTGTGCTGGAATCTATGGCCTTCTTGCTTTTTTTAATGGTTTGCTTTGTATTGTCGGTGATGTGCTGTGTTGACATGCGAAGCTCAGTGAAGGCAGTCTCGAGGCGCCTTGTCACTTCCCATAGTGTGCCGGTCAGTTGGGCAGTGACTGCAGTGGCGTTTTCGTTGAAAATTCAAATAGCGTCGGCTTATATTGTGCTGAGGTTGCGAGTGCCTTGATTTGTGAAGTCCTGGAGCGCCGTGAAGTCCTTGCATGGCGGTGGTGAAGTTGTGCTTGGTGTGGTTGTCAGGAGCAGCTGTGTGTGGGGCTGGATGCAATAGCTCGGGGGCATGAGACTTGCCCGGTAGTGACCGCATCATGTTTGGGTGCATCCCTCGGCCGCGTGTCCGTGTGCAAGGATGAGAGAGAGGTATCCGGCTCTCTTCGACGGGGTGTACGGTGCTGCCTATGATGGACTGACGCCTGGCAGTCGCGGCGGTCCACGAAGATAATCCGAACCAGTGGTGTTAATCCCCGATCGAAGCAGATTCTCGCGATCTTGGTCACTGAAAGTCACTGATATTAGGCAGTTCTTAGCAGGGAGGGCTAGGAGAGCTGTCGAGGGATGGCGGTGGCGACTCTGCTGGATGTGATGAGTGATGTCGTCGGTTGGCGCTGGCTGGTGCTGGGAGATGGTTTCGATTGCAGGTGGTTTCTCCTGTGCTGCACTGGTCAATAGAGCCGTCGGCGACTTCCTGCTCGTCCTGTTGTGCGTGCTGTTAAAGAGTTCAGCCCTCTCCAGTTAACAGTAGGAAGATGGTCAGGAGAGTGTCCGGTTCGTGCGATTGCGGGAGCTGGCAGTGAAGAACTAGGGTAGCCGTGCGTTTCCTGGTGGTTGCTGGTATGGGAGCGGGCAGGCGCTGGCTGGCTCGCGGGAGCTGGCATTGGAAAAGTAGGGCGGATGAGCGTTTCCTGGCGGTAACTGGTGCAGGCGCTGGCTGGTGGCGGTTGCTGGCTTGCGGTTGGCTAGTTGGTTGTCCCCTTAGGCGTCCCATCTCGACTCCGCATTGGGTCCATATGAAGGCATGCTTACAGCTATCCGGTACATAAAAACATGCTAAATCAGTATTTTTTACTAGTTTGGCACCTACTGAAGAAATGTTTCGATGTCTTATGCAAGTGGTGTGAGTACGCACACAGCTAATGAAAATAGCCCAGCATTGCCTGGTATATTTAGGGAAGAAAATGGGGAAACTAGAATAATTTGTTTGGGTTTGTAGCACAATGTTTCATTCTGTGTAATTTGTGTATATGTGGAAACCTAAAAATAGTGTGTACAATAATCCACGTGATCTAGAACCACTAAAACAAAATATCTGTCAGATATTTTCCAATGTTCACAGAACTAATTGCGATGAGTTTCTTAAATGTTCTCAGAAGGATTCACGACACTTTTAACATCTTCTATGAAGTTGAGTAAGTACAGCATTAATTAAATGTTAGTTACTATAACTGAATACAAAATAAATAAAAAAAACATTCAAAATAATTCCGGCAGCACGGCATCATTTTCTTTGGCAAGTGGCAAGGTCCTTCCCCAGTAGTTTGTGTACAGAAAAATGAATATTTGACTAACCAGCAAAATGAATACCTATATTCTGCCTTTTATCGACTGGGGTTAAATGTGTACACACGAGAAAGCAATGATGCCCATGTTGAAATCAGGCTTCAACCAGATTGCTGATCTGGTTACTAATGCTTTCCTGTTCCCCTTAATCCACCGACCAGAATTTAACTTAAAGGTTAAAGAGGTTCGTTATCGCTAATTACTTCCACAAATGATAAGCGGGGAAATATATCTCTTAAGAGGATTGCTTAGTTATATCCACGTCACGAATGAGTTAAGGCAAAAAGCTTAACGGGCTGAGCTTCTCGACACTGCTGAATCAGCTCTTGTTTTCGCGATGTGTGTGTGTGTGTGTGTGTGTGTGTTTAGTCTGAAACATTGAAAATTATCTAGTTTTACAGAGATATCTAAACTGGTAGCTCTAGCGTCGTCTTAATATCATTTTTCTTGCTAATTATTTATTGCTACTGAAACTATTTATTAAGGTTTCGGTATGAGCCAATTTAGGCCCGACTCTTAAAATCCAGGTCTTGCAAACTGAAAATGATCTTAAATATTTTAATATTAATCTTCCATTTTATTAACCATTTTTAATTGTAAACATTTGTAATTACATTATAGTTTGCAATTCTGCCAGTATATCTTTCTGTACAGAATATATTTCATTCTTCGTTACTTTATGTAAATCGTACTGTAAACTCGCGCTGATGACTGCACGTGAATAGTCAGTCGCAGTTTGCTGTTACTACAGGAAGTATTGTTTCTGTCTTCGTACTATTGTAGCTCATTTTTCAGTTAAGATTATCTTAGGTCTTTCCATTATAACAAGTTACTATAGGCTAATTGTTCACCAGTATTGTTAGTTATAGTGTTAGCGAAGAAAATTTTACTGTAGGTTTGTATTGAAATGTTACTACTACAACGGAAAATAAGTGCGTCACGCAGGAGCTGCGTAAACTAAGCGAATTCCTCAGCAATTTAAATAACTTTAAAAATTTATATAAATTCCAATTATAGCCTCATTAATTAATGAAATGAAAAAAGTTATGGCATTACTGAATGGTATTAAGGTAACAAAATTAGAATTTTTGCAGTCTATAAGTATCACAAAAGAAAATCGCATTATTATTATTATTATTATTATTATTATTATTATTATTATTATAGTTTTTGTTATTATTATTACTTTTATTATTACCATCATTATTTATAGTGGTATTATTCATCCACAAAAATTAATGGTATACTATTAATTAAATAAAATATATGACCACTGACAGATAAAGCGATATTGTGTGGGTATTTTACATATTTTTAAATGTAGTCATGTTTATGAATTAAACCCTGGATATCAAAGATGATATTAAGACAGAGAAATTACAGAAAGTTTCGAGTTACATTGTGTATTTAACAACATGTTCATAAGTTTCAATAAAACTTAATCCTGTTACTCTCTAAAAACAATTACAATATACTAAACAAATATACACAATCAACAATATACAACTGGAAGTTCCGTTGATTTTCATGGGCTTTGGAATTTAACTTAAATGTTATTGTAGTAGAAACATGTTACGAAAAAGGTTATTACAGAATGATCTTATGTATTAATGTCAATGGTCACCATTTTGAGCATAAGATGTAAACGGTACATAGTTCCATATAAAAAAGCGAAGCTCTACCCCG
This sequence comes from Metallyticus violacea, assembly GCA_030762175.1. Lineage (NCBI taxonomy): Eukaryota > Metazoa > Arthropoda > Insecta > Mantodea > Metallyticidae > Metallyticus > Metallyticus violacea. Next base: position 48,579,070 of record CM060846.1, read on the forward strand.
TATTTTCTACATTGAAGATACAAAAATATACCCTCAGCAAGGACTCCCTCACGATGTTAAAAAGTTTTGTGCGAAACAATTTTTCAATTGACGCATCAGAAAAAAAAACTATTTTGGGCAAGCAAGATAAATTGAATACCCTGTATAACAATGAAACTTCCTACAAGTTTGATGCTTAATGTGGTTTCTGTACTTCTCCTTGCATTCATTTTATAATGACAATATTGGCTAAATATGAGAGCTAGAACTTACACAATAGCCCTCATTTGCACAATCTAAGAAACTCTCCTGGCATATGATATTAGTGTAATTTGGGATATCATACTGGTAGCGACAAATGGACATACCCGATGAATTGCGGATTTAATCCAATGGAGAAATGGAAAATAGTATACAACATATTTATTTGTATTTTTATTGTTTAACTAGCTACAGAAAAATTAGAGAGAAACTTCGACGAACAATTATTCCTTTTTTGTTTATTATTTGTTACGATGCGGAACGGAAAATGTATTGAACCTATATTCCCAAGGTTGTTATATTACCAGATATGTAATGTACTCACTGTTCTTTTGCTATCTTGTTGTCTTAGTCTTCATTGTTGCTTTTAGCAGAGCTATTCTTTCTCTAGGCTTGTAGAGTATAGCACGTGTTCCGTGAAATTTCTTTAAAAAATGTGTAACTAAATGTGTAATTAAATTTACACTAACACATTAGAAACAATCTCAGAGTTAGAAGCAGCAGGTTTTGAACACTTCACAGTGAATCATCATTTTTTCAATGTAAATATGTCTATGCACACACGGCATGTGAAATGTAAGTCGGGCAGTGCAAAATGGAGGAGCAAAGTACAAAGAAAAAAAGCAACAAAATATTAATAGTTATTTCACCGAAATCTTGTGGCGGTGATCATCTGTTAAAGAAAAATGTTCGTTTATTTGTTTTATGAAGAACATTCCTTCTACATTTTCACCATTCATGACAAGTACCGGTGAATTTGTTCAAGTATGTATTCGGTTCGGCGCCGTAATAGAAAAGTGCATTTTTATCTAAAAGGCAGTAGTATGGGAGTTGACTTAAACTATTCAGTAACTTACAGCATAAAAAATTCATCTTCGTCTTTTCCAAGGTTTCGCAGTCACATACATTTGTTCAATATTAAATCTGATGTTCACACCTGCACTATAGGACACCATAAATGTTCCAGTCTTAACTTCTGCCAATCAAAACAACTGCAACAGTATTCAGAATTATTCATTTAATCAAGGATTCCGAATTTAATATAAAAAGATGAAGAACACCACTTTAACGATTATAATACAGGCAAAATGTCTTAATAGTTTAAGAGTGTGTTCCACTTGCTTCTCTGTTGACTGTCAATACTCGATTGTGACGTTATTCAATCAAAGTTAGTACTACCAAGCGCTCGCTTAACACGAATAAACTTCCACACTGTTTGTCCCACTGCCGTCTACCAAACGAGTTACACGCTGTATTCATGCAGCACAGTCAAAGTATATTTTCCTCTCCATGCTCAGCAGTGGCTAACACCGTGCTACTGGCGCGGGAAGGGGGACATTTATATTTATCAGGACAATCCCCCTCCTAACCTCATGGGAAACTAGAGTGACTCCCTCCCGGGGAGGATTTTCTATTGGGTCATTACCTTATAACAGCAAAATCTTCCTTGTCTTGTACGCTTCGTCTATATATGTAAATTCAAGACAGGTTCTGCAATGAAAGTGTGAAGAGCCGCGCAGACAAAATAATAAAGAAGTAAATAAACTATCTATAGTCTGTTGGACATAAAACGATACACAATTTTAGAAAACAAGTATGTATTCTTATAGAAAGCAAACGTATTCGCTTCTAGTCCTTATCGGTCCTGGTGGTGTAGTGGTAACCATACTCCTAAACCCAAGAGTGCGGCCAGAATCGATGGCTTTTTTCGGGCGTAAAAATCGTAAGTATGGCTTCCTTCGTAAGGGAAATAAAGCCGTGGGTCCAGTGTCGTAGATTTATGGCATGTGCAAGAACCTCAAGTCTGAAAGAAGAGGCCTCTGAGCAAAATTTATCGGCCGTTTCACGCCCTGAATTGAAATGTTAGACAGCGTCCGTAAATAAAACAATCAACAAAGCTTCTAGCCTTTACTCTAGCGTGGTGCATGTTACTTGTCGACATTGAGACGGATACTTTTGTTACATGTTGTGTCGCAGCTCGACTTAAACATTTAAGTTGGTCTTAGTCATGATTGGAAGAATATGCGATTTTCATACTCACTGCTTTGCTTCCAGTACTTACTGATGAAATCGCGTAATTTAACAAAACTCCTCCAGCTTTCCAGGCTAGTTTGGGGGCAGATTTAGATTTCTCACCAGCCCGCCATATTCAAACAAAACAACTCCCCACTAGTGCCAACCCACCAGGACGATTCTATGGGGCTGTGTCCGACCCGATGTACCTCTTAATAACATCAGAGTTACCACGAGTACTCCAGGAATTTAAAGAGATGGGAACCTCCTAGAGGAGAGAGCGAAATAATGTGAATTTTCGATCCGAGATGCGGGAAATGTTATGTTATGTTATACCTCTAAAATATTTGCAGAGTGTAAATGTCAAACGTTCTAAGTGTCATTTTATTCAAAATGCATACACGGATGAAGTAGTTCAAATATTCGTTAACAAATAGTACAGTTTCAAATGTAATGTTATGCTGCCATCTTATGATAATGTTAGTTTTTACTTTAAGGGAAAATATTTATAGTACACAAATATTTAGTAAGTGCCCATGACTTTTTGAGTTGCGGTAGAGATTTCGCTATTATACAGAAAAGAAGGGTAAGTGAGGCCTTTATTCTGCAAGATTCACATAGGATTCTACATTAAAACTACAAATCCTTTTCATGTAGTTCCAATGAGGTGAAGCAATATCTTTGATTTTAAGAATGTTGCTGATTCACTGTTAACATTAAATAAGAGCAACATTTCAAAATGTACAATGCTTAAAGTATCTCGATCTCATTCATCCAAAATAGCTATTAAAAGAACTTACAATTAGAAGGGTAGGGGGTTTTCTAAGTTTTAAAGCGAGGAAAAACTAAATGCAAATCTTCAATTCATTTGATTGTTTCAAAAATAAATAAATAAATAAAATTAATACTCTTCAATATACAGCAACCTGAGCTTTGTCTGAAAGATTAACTTCGTTTATCTGTTGAAAAAAAGACCTCTCATCCATGTTGACATTTCTTCCTGAAGAATACAGAGTGTTTTATGGGACATAAATTTCAACCCCTGTGTAAGAATTAGAAATAAATTCTTCCTGTAATTTGTGAGAAAATATATATAAGTTCTTGCACGTACATGTTTCATAATACATTTTTGTACTTTTGCCCTTAATAACATATTTTGTGCTTTATACCATTATAATATACGATATACGATAAACATTAATGTTATTTCTGTAACTATTTCCCTCTAAAACCTGAAATAAAATGTAACAAAAGTTTGAATGACACTTGTAACCGACTCTTCCATTACAACACATAGAAATTTCATACTGTTATCAACTATTTCTCCCTGGCCATTGTATTTTTAGCAATGATTTGTTATACAACAATAATTTTGTTGTACAAAAAGTTTTCATAATGATTTTGCGTATAATAAGTTAAATGCTAACAGAGATGGGTATTTTTTTTGTTTGCTTTTGTTTGTTTGCTTTTTCTAATCCTGTAAAGTTTAGAAAATGGCGCTTAATGACGCTTAGAATTTTTGGCATTTCCAGTCTTCATTTATCTTCACTTTACTGGAGTGTTGAGGTAAAGTAATGCTAACAAAATACCGAGAGCGGACACAATAACAACTAAGTCGCAGCTGTGGCTTATGGTTTCTTATGATAATGGCGAAATACTCACACTAAATGTATGTTCACCCTAAGACATAAAATGAGCAAACATGCAGAAATCATTTCCAATTCGGAAAATCTTCTCTGACGCTGGGTTCACAATGCCGTCTTTTGTTCATGCTCAAGTTATGTCATTAACAGGGAATGCGTTTGCTCTGATAGCTGAAATACGTGTCTAGTAATAACGACTACGTAGGTTCGAATCCCCGTTATGCTTCATTTTTTATTTATTACATTTTGCGAGCAAAATGTATGTTATATACTTATACTGCATATATATTAATGGGCAACATATATTTGAATTTTAAGGCATTCATGCTAAAAAAAATTAATCTCTCTTTCTTTTCAAAATAAACGTCTCATTATAAACATTCTAAAATGAGAAAATAGAAAGAAAATATAAATTGCCTTATTTCACTTAACTATGATTATGAATTGGCTTTTTTTATGCAAACAAAGATTACTTTACTTGTGTGTGTGTGAATGAGCATAAATGTCTTAAAATTCAAATAGTCCTTTGCAATTGAAAGCTATTTTCTGATGTACACTAAGTATAATTTATCTGCAAAAAATAACAATAAAAACAACTCACACATGGGTAGGATTCGGACTTCGGTAGCTCTCATGGCTAGACCTGCTTTTAATCGTTTGACTATCCACATGCGTCTGCAATGGAACTGGTGACGACAAAATGAGAGTAAAGACTGTTAGACTTGTGCGCAGAGACATGCCGTGAATACAGCGCTGAGCTGAATAGAACTTAAGACGAATTAACGCTTCAAGAGGTTAGGGTGCACAGCACTATCGAGGGTCGCCACTTAAATTAATTCAATCAATAAGTGAGATATAAATAACGGTAACAAATTCTAACTCTTAGAGAAAACTTTGTATAAGCATTTAGACAAGCTATACGTGATTTTGCAATTCGCCTCTGATATCGAAACCAACGCAGCTGATAGTGTAACCCAGTTTTGTGGATAGAAATGGCGAAAGATTGATAAAAAGAAGAACAAGGAGAGAAAATCTCGTAAAACGTAACATCTGAAGCATCTCTTCATGATGACACTCCTCGTTCAAGTGGTGATGTCAAGAGGAGTAGGTGTTCCGTTAAAGGAATCTCGAGGATAGCGAATTTAGGTTCCAGGTGACTGAATGCTTTTGCATGCACGTGCACTTAGAAGTGGTTTTGTTTCCATGTTGCGTAGTTCGTGCGTGAATTGGCTCAAGATATCCAGAAGCTGAAAAGGGCTTACAACTAAGCCATCCTAGCTAGAAAAGCCAAGATCAGCTCCAAGTAAAATAATTAAACATATTTTATTGTTATTATTATGATTCAGGCAGTACGCGTGTACTTGCAATTCAGAGAACCCCTAGCTACGACCTCAATTGGGATCATTTTATTAAGGTTTATATTATCCCAAAAATATGAATGGCAGGAAAATTGTGTTCGATTCCGATTTTATTTGCATAGTCAGTAATTAATTTTATTCACTGTGCTGAAACTTTTGACAGTTTATATGGCGTTTTAAGAGTTTATAAAAATATTTTAAAAGTCTAGTTTGTATTTAAATAATCATAAAAAATAATAAGGGATAGGCGCCACTCTTAAGTTAGAGGGAGAAGTTATTGAAGAGGTGGAAATTTTCTCATACTTAGAGAGCATTATATAGAGGGATGGAGGTTCTGATGAAATGCAAATACCAAAGAAAGAAATGTTTGTTTTTCACAATTAACTGTTTCAAGGAAATCCAAACAAATCTTGAAGTTAAAGAGTTTTGAGATGCGGATGTGAAACTTGGAAAATACGAAATACATTGAAAAGAAACTACAAGTGTTTGTTAACAGATCTGAGAACTATTACAGGGGTCTAATAATCAAAGAATGGAAAATCGCCAAAGAGCATGAAATTTGGGAATAGGTCGAATATCATAAATGAAAATGGATAGGACGTGCATTAAGGAGGGAAGTTGAAAGTAATGTCCACAATGCTTTTAAATGAAATTCTCAAGTGATAGATATATCAAGAATGATCAAGAATGACGTGGTGGTATACAGTATAAGCTACAGCTGAGAAGATGGAGATAAAGGCGATGGCAGGTTTTCATCAACGCCTTATGCTTCCTATAGGAGTAAAAGAAAATATTTATTCAATCTTTCATCAATTGTGTAATGAAATTAGATTCATATACTAATTTAAAAGAAGAATAAGTGTGCGTAAAATAAACGAAAACAGTAGTCTAAAACAATGCAATAATTTTGCATATTTATATAAAGCCCCTGAAGCAAAGAAAAAGATATTACGGGAATAGCTATGAAAAGTGTTCTTACTAAGACATACAAGACTTGGAGAAATGTGTACACTTGCATTTGTTGACGAAAGCAGCAGGATTATGCAATATAATAATGGAAAAACGACGAGTATAAATCTTCGTTTTTAACAAACAAAACAAAAATAATAATTTCGTAATGAATGATTAAACTCATGCATCGAAACCTATGAATTAACAATTCCATCATTCCCTATAGCCGTCCGGATAGCTCAATAGGCTACAGCAGTGCGTTACCTTGACTACTTTCTAGTGTTGCACTCCGTGGCAGCGGAGTAACACTTGTGAGGGATACAGTTGGAAGATGGGAGTTTCCTTTTGGTTTCTTCCACCTACTTCCTGTTCATTTCATTGAAACTATATTAAAAAGTTTTTGATTAGCTGTGTTTCTCACTGTTATTGAGCCACTGGTAAAATTTTCCTATTGTCGGAACCAAGAACCTGAAGAGGATAGCACTTGCAGTTATGGCACTTCGGGCCTAGTGGAGTAAAACGTCTGGAACAAGGTTGCAAGGCGCTGCCACTTGGATGTTATGCAATACGGATCAACGGGGGATAGTGGGAAAAGAGGACCCTGCAAGGATAGATAGCTCGACACTGTAGCGTTCCTTCATTTCACATTATTCCATATGATGCTTGCACGAGATTCCAGAAATAGGAGTGTTCCTGCCCTGCCTGATTTAAGGAACAAAACGGACGTTAATAGTTTTATGGCGATAAGCAGTACGCACTGTCATATTGTCATATACTATTCCTCTGAACTCCCTAATAGCACAACATATCAAATTTGGAATGCATAACAAGGAGGGGCTCTTTAAGGGTCGATACGAGTTTAGAGAAGGAGTTTCGTGCACAAGTCACTTTATTTCTTAATTCTAAAAAAAAAAAAAAAAAAAAAAAAAAAAAAAAAAAAAAAAAAAAAAAAAAAATATAGCAGCGAAAGGGTAGACACCGTCCCTATAGAATCTCTTGCACGTTTTATTGAAAACGTCCAGAAAACGTGAAATTAACAAAAATAGAGATGCGAAAGTTTCTCCAAGTTTTGGATTAAAATCACAATTGTTTTAAGTGCAAACAGGACATCTGCACACGTAACTTCAGTAGTGCCACTAAGTTAATTTTAGATTCATTACTGTTTCTTGTTTTTATTAGACTTTCCAAACCTTATTAATTCCAAGCCAAATACCCGTGTAATTTATAAAACGATTTGAAATGAATCAGACATTATCGCTCTCCTAAGTGCAAGAAATACAGTCAGTAAATGGACAAAAGTAAATATGACGATAAACAGTGCCAAATCTTTTTATACAAAAATTATGCAGTCTTGTGCGAAAGAATGTGTAAGCAGGTAAGTTTTATAAGTTATTCAGTGCTAATAACTGTTTCCCTCCAATTCTACGATACCCATTATTGAGTTATTGCTTTTATAGGATGTAATAGAAGTTAAGCTACTTGCTTGTGTTTCTACTTGTGTTAAAATTTTATTTAGCAAGTACATTTTTATTCATTATGGATACTACACCTAAGAAGAGAAGTATTGTCATAACCCTCCATGAATTTAGTTACATGACTGATACACAGATAGCAGCTGCATGTATTGTAAGTTTGGATGCTGTTAATAATATAAATAAAAGGGAAAATGAGACTGGGTCAATTTCACCTCAAAGGAAAGGAGAAAACTCTGAAAACCAAAAGAGGAAATCCGGCAGAAGCACATAAAACAGACGATAAAATTTGCGCAAAAGAAGATTCTTTGGGACTGTTTTGTATTGGTAGGCACTGAATGTTTCATCCCTATTGACTAAATATGAACAGGGACAGGTACATCCAATTTTAGAGATAAGAGCTATTGCATAACTAAAGAAATTGACAGAGGAATTGAACATTGAAAAGGCCATTTTCCAGCAAGACCTTGCCCCATGTTATGCATCGCGGAATGTTAAAGACTTCATGGCAAAATAGTTTTCAGTGTTTGGACTGGCCTGGAAATTCGCCGAATCTCAACCCCTATAGAAATTCTTTGGGCGATTTTCAAGAAACGAGGAAATTGGACTGCACAAAAAAATGCTGTGATAAAAGTGCAGTTTTGTTACTCATAAAAAAGTCAAATATAGAAGAAATTAATTCACTCTATGACCAAACGAGTGAATATTAAGGCCAAAGTGGACTAAAATCTCTGTTTAGTAAAAAGGAATATTA
>CM060846.1:48592500-48620000 GCA_030762175.1 Metallyticus violacea
CAGAAGGGGAGTTTGGAGGAAAATTGCGAAACGCTTGAGGAACATTAATAGGCAGCCGACTATTTCGGAGTATGAAGAAAAAGTTTCACTGGAGATACAATCGGAGCTGAAAATCGGATGGTGAATGGAGCGTTGCATCCAAACAGGGGTCAAACTCTGCAATTAGGAGCTTGCTTAGTTTAGGTAAGTCGCGTGGCGGATGACTAAAGTAACAGACGAGAATCTGTCCTATATGTGCGGAGAAATAACCTTGGGAACAAATTCTAGCATACTGCAAGGGGATGGAAGAATGGAGAAAGAGTTATCTACTGACCACGTTTGTTAATGGTGGGAGGGGGCAGTAGCAACGCTGGAATTTGCTGGCACATAGAAAGGAGGAGGAGGGAGTAGGTAAATATTTAAACAAAGTGAGGCAGCTCAGATTGTAAGGCAGACAATCGGAAAGGCGGGTATAACGAGTCATAATATATATGGAAATATTTGTGCATATATGTGAGGGAGTGTAAGTTAGTTACTTTTGTACTGTTTTCTTTTCTGGTTATTTTATTAGTGCATTTAAAACAATGTTCTATTATTATTATTATTATTATTGTTATTATTACATAATTTTTTTCATTTTTATTTCATTATATCTTGTCGTTTAAGATTTAAAAATTTGTTTGTGAAAGTTCATGCATTTCTTAGTGTATTGGGAAAGAAAATATGGTCCCAGGACTGGTGCAACATGGGAGTTAAATTTGTAACAAATATATTTTATAAATAAATGCACTACTACTACTACTACTACTACTACTACTACTACTACTACTACTACTACTACTACTACTACTACTACTACTACTATAATACCGCCACGGGTGGCCGAGGTCGTTAAGGCGCGGACTCGTGAGCGGGAGGTCTAGGGTTCAAATCTCGTCAGGACCGTCCTTCCTGACTGAGGTTTTTCCAGGTTTCCTCAGTCCTCATAACTGACAAATGCCGGGGAGATACCCTAAACTTAGGCCTGGAACGTTTCCTTCCTTAAAAAATCCTTTCCCAATATATCATTTCATGTATCATCAGTGTTCCCCGCCTGTGGTGCCTCTGTAATAAAAACGGGCGTTAAAACACCTTAAAAAAAAAAAAAAAAACACTACTACTACTACTTGGGGTCATCCGCCATGCACGTAACCTAAACCAAGCGATCACTTCATTGCTGATATTAGACCCTATTTAAATGTAACGCTCCATCCCCCACCCGAGTTTCAGCTCCGATTTTATCTCCAGCGAAAATTTTTCTGCACACTCCGAAATAGTCAGCACCTATTCATGTTCTTCAAGCGTTTCTTAATTTTCCTCCAAGTCCCCTCCTGTTTCCCCGCCCTGTGGTCCAAATGTTGCCTACTCCTATAATTTCCAGATCCCTTTTTAATTTTGAAACCCGAGTTCTGTTTTCCCCCATTCTCTACTGCTCCTGGTAGCAGATCGCCCTAATTAGTGCCTAATCTCCGTGAACAATTCGTAGCCAGTACTTCACTGCTCGGATACTACATTCTATAATCTCTCTATTTATTTTAGGATAGGGGAGAGTGGTACAACAAATTGAGGAATCCTTAGTGAAGCCAAGTACTTCTGTTGAACGTCAGCGACATCTTGTCTTAAATATCCACACATGCAGAAAACTTTGCTTGGTATAATTACCTGACAGAGTTTTCTGTCTAATATTTTTCCCCAGAAACAAAAAATTTACTTAAATTCAGGCTCACTAATCTCAAAAATCGTCAATTTTCCTCAATTAGCAATAAACAGAGGACATTAATAGCAAGTATATACTGCCAGTTGCTCCCTAACCCTTGCATAGGTTCTCTACAGAAATAATCAATACCAAACGCCGCAAGGCTGGGGACCACACGCTTTGTTACAGACCTTCCATCACAGCATCATCGCACGGCCGCTGTAATGATGCTGCTTTTGCCTAGCAAGCAAGCGTGTCATTGATGGCAATTCTCGTTACCGGACGCAACCTTCCCGGCTCTTCCTCTTCTACGTCTTTCAGATTTCGCCAGCGAGCGGTGAAGCGATTAACCTTTCCTGAGCGGCATGTCTTTCTCAGCTGAGGGCGTTTGTCATTTCTAAAAAGCAGTTTGTATCTTTCAACGAGGTTTCGTACATTTTCTTATTTATTATCATTATTATTATTATTATTATTATTTTTTTTTTTACTGAAAATTTATTTATAAAATTTATATGAAACACATCTCACTATCTACATTTTCCATTACTGAAGATCTCCATGTGTGAAATTTTCAATAAAACTTTTAAAAGCAGCGAAGCTGAAGAGAAGAAATCGAGGAGATGGCACGAAAGCTTTTTGCGATACAAAATATGCCAAGACTGTAGCAGAAACTAACCACTTGATTCCAACCAGTGAAGGCTTTACCATCGACAAACGACAGTGTCTTAGAGATAACTTAAGCGGTTACTTGTTCTACTTCATTTTTATATATTAACAGTGCTTTAAATTCACAGCCAAACAAACAAAGGAATCATATTAATTTTTTTTTCAATAACTAGGTAATTTTACTGAAAGTAACACAGAATGATAAAAGATAACATTACTACTCATTAATTTTAATACATCTTATACCTGCTGATATTACTAAGATGAACCCAGACAAACTAATAAATCAACACAGGAATACGTATATTGGATAAAAATATAATAATAAGAGGCAAAATATATCCATAACAAGGAACAAAATTAAAGTTGTCTTTCATCCAAGTATCAACCATGAATTTAAAACTGCCTAACACATTCTAGGCATTTTGTTTATAAGTCCTTGCAGACATTCTGATCCTATACCCTTCCATACTTTTTGGATGATATCCCAGAAAAACTCTAAGCTTGCAAATATGCTTTCTAGATGCCGCTATTCATTTTGTCCCAGGAATTGCAGTCCGGACTTTAGGATAATCAAATCATTTCCTTCAGCACCCTTAAGTTTTACGATGCAAGTATCCTGATCAATGTTTGGAATCATTATCTTGCTGCAAGGTGAATTCTTTCCATACTAAATGCAATACATATGTTATTGCACGACACTGAAGAGTTTTATAATTTTGTTTCTTGTTTCTGAACCACTTTTGCTTAAATTTTCACAATATTCCCCAAGGCGCAATCCCTCGCCGTTTAACAAATAGCAGTACACATTGGTAGGAAATCTTCTCGATTTTACTTTGGCATATATATATTAACTCTTGGAACAATGTAATTAAAATAACAAGAACCAAAGAAGCAGAAATAGATAAAATACTTAAATATAAACACAAATATTCTATATTTCGAACCGCTTGTGTTCTTCAAAGGCAGAAGATAAAAGGTGGTAAAAATAAATGTTGAATCTCGAAGGTAACGTAATGCATGGAAAAAAATAAAACAAGTAGCTCCTGGTACCAAAGCGCTCATTTTTGCTTTCATCTGTGCAAAATACTTAGATCAATCCAATATTGATCTTGTCTAGCCCAATGAAATCTTGTTTACGTTAATAGACTTTAGAGATGGTTTGCTACTGCTACATACCCCTTCATATCAGCTTCTGAATTTCTCTGTTTTTCTTGTTGCAACAGATACGATTTGTATTATTTCTACTAATTCTGCTCATATTTGTAATGCAGTTATGTATTCCTTCTGCTGGTAATTCTAACGAATTTTTCATCATTCTTTTTACTGGTTTACGAGGCTATCCTGGTTTTAGTAAATTGATTGCTACCAGTATTTGGGTTGCAAGAGTATTCTTTAGTTCCCCAATAGATCACAATCTTTAACAAATTTCCCTTCCTCACTGCCACAATTGCAGCACATTCTTCCACTGACTTTCTACCCTTGGAGCCATAGCACTCATTTAATCCCTTTAAATGTCACCAGCAAACTGAAATGCCTACCGCAAATGCATTCCATGCAGGTTTATCTAGCAATACGACCTTGATGTACGGTGTATGGTTGATATACAGGGAACAGTACCAATATTTAGGTTACACTGGCTGATGTATATGTGTATATGAAGCATACAGTTCAAAGGTTCTGGTTTGTTTTTCTAAAGCAAGAGACATTACTCTTATAAAAACAAAGTATAGAATGATATTTTAAAATAATATGCTATATATTTAGTAATTAAACATAATCATCTGCATAAAAATGAATATTATTTTATTTATATGCCGATTTAATGTAAATAAGCAGATATACTTTATTAATGTAATATAAAACTATCGCTAGAGGAACCCTATATGACCTAAATAAGAAATGAATTGTAAAGCTGTACAAATTTGGGTTTATTTTAAATAATTTGTGTTATAGGGGGGTTTCAAGTTTGAATAAGTATAAAAGTGGTGTAAAACTATAAGAAAGACTAACAAAGCCCATATGGAATTATAAAGTCTCATCGAAAGGTCGCTGCGTGAAGCGAATTCTGGTGGTAGCACTGACAGCGCTCAACCACCAAAGTAAGCACACACACTCCAAAGTCTAAACCTTAGCAACGGTTGGCGGATTACCTGCTAAAAAACCGTTTTGAAGGAAGGAATGTCTGAAATGTAGATGTACCAACTTTCTCTTACGCGGTGCACATCACCCGAGAGTGGAGGAACTTGTCGATAACCCGTCGTATGATAAAGGCTACCTTATGTCAAAGTATGAGCATAAAACATAAATACTAGAATGCAATATTACTGATAAAATAGAACATAATTAACACAAATACATCTTTAAGACAAGCATTTACTTGCACCTTACTACATTAAAAAAAAGTTGAGAAGTATGATAAATTGTTCATATACATTACAAATGAAATAGTGAAAGAGAATAAAAAAGTCTTTGAGTGAATGCATACAAAGACTGAAAGAGACATGCTTACTAAGAAATTGCAAACCCATGTGGTGCTCTAAAAGCAAATGGTAGAATATCACTTCTTGAAATCGGAAAATGCGAAAATGTCTAATCCAACAATTTGATGATTATCGTTTAACTTCTAATGTTATTCCTCAAATGCCAGCTAAAGCAATATTTTAATAACGCCTTAAACATTCATTTTAAACCGAATTTTGTTAAAAAAAATATATAATTTCAGCTTATATTTACTTCATGCTTAATCATGTAGCTAAATCTTCAAAAGTAATGTTTTCATTGGGGACAAAATATGCTTGTTTAATAATTTATTATTTATATTTGTTTTGTTCATTCATGTAGTTGCTAATATAATTATTACAGACGGTTTCAATTAATTGACCACGTTCATTAAACACAGATGAAATATATATAAACATTAATACACTAAATCCCACATTTACATTGTTGTTACATGGTCTGATAGTAACCTTATATTGTTCATCTTTTGCAGTTCTTTCAGCCAATGAAAACAATATTTAGAACAAAATATCTATAACGGCAACATTTACAAGAAAATATATGTATGTATGTATGTATGTATGTATGTATGTATGTATGTATGTATGTATGTATGTATGTATATGTATATAACAGGTTAAGACATGCGAAAGCATAGACATTTACAAATCATAACAATAAATAAATATACATGAAAACATAATAATATCCATAAATACGATTTGTGTTTCTCGTATATGCATGCAAATTACAACTAGCATGGCACCAATAAGAAGTGTGCCTCTATGCGTCTTATATTTTTGTAAGCAATCCAGAGATGTAATATTTTAGTTTTATAAATGCGTATTATATTTACCTAACAGCGGGTTCAAGTATTTTATATTATAATACATATATGTGCATAAACGGAGAGCACGGCGGATTATCTATTTAAGGTAAAATTAGACTTGGAAAATAGTCCATTTTATAGAATTCTGGTGATCTTAGAAAAACACTATTCTCAAAAGCTCCCAAGGTAGAACTTTCTGGACAATGTGTGAATATGAATAAAAATAAATGCAATCCTGATAGCGAATTTGAAACCACTATTTCCCACATTTTGCTATGTTAAGGTGAGGTAAGAGGCCCTACATTGGTAATGCAAAATTATTCATTTTTATGTACCTTTTTTCAGTGAATATTACAGATACCTTAGTGAAATTTTACTGCTTATTTTACGTTGCATATAATAAGTTGTGAGCTCTGGTTTAGAGAATGCACTTTATAAAAACAATAAGTTATTATTTTAATAACGCATTCCTTTTTTATAAAAATAATATCAATATTCGTGTACAAAAGGGTTCTTATGCAGATAATCTGAAACTAGATCTCAGAAATGAATGTAATAATGTAGATCAGCTATAAAAAATTCATGCTTCTATCTTTACTAGTTTATGAGAAAAGTACATTTGTTGTGAATTTTTCACTTAAAACTAAAATAGCGTTAAAGTTTATACAGCTAATTGTCGATTTGCATACTAATCCGTTTCTTGCACCTGCACTTTCACACAAAGTGATATTATCACCACACATATTACAGAAGATAGTTTCACTCAACACTTTAATTAAAACATTCAAGTCAATCACTATATTATTATTTACTTTGTTGTCTTTTATATCTTCCATATGATTACCAGGTATCTTTTACTTGGAAGCACTAGGGGGAGTGTAAGTAACTGGTTTATAATTCACGAAATTATTCTCTTCAGAAATAGGTCTATTATTTTCATATCACCAGTACCATGCTTTAGTGGATAGGTTTTATAACACCTATTTCATTTGATTATAAATTTTTATAAACCGTGGTGGACCTTGGCATGATATTAGATGTATTGAGAAAAGAAAACTAACTTGTAAAACTGAAAATAAACACAAAACTTTCCAATTGATTAAAAATTAAACACACAAGCAGTCATTACTGCTATTGACGTTTGAAACTGTAATTTACCTAACAAAATCCATCAAATCACAGCCTTCTATAACAAATGGTTTCAGATATATTTTCATTTTTATGCAATAGTGCCCGGTATTAAAATAACGTAGTTTAACACATAAATTCCGTAATTAAAAGCACTTACAACAAAATTAAACTAAAGTAAAATTTGATTTTTTTTTCAAAATTTGACCTCTGATCTTAACTTAAGAGAACAACTAATAGGATAGATTATTAATTCAATTAGTAACCTTGCAGTGGAGCAGTGTGTGCGGAATTACCCGTAAAGCCAAGGGGTTGCAGAACATCATAATCCATAGGATGAGCTGAATTGCCCGATATACCATAATCACATAGCCAGCAGTCCACAATCGGGAAGTGATGGATGCGTAGCAAGTCAGTAAGTGTTTATCAATGTGTTGTGCTGTTTCACTCCTACATACACACATGCTGTTAGTCATTTAATTCGGGATAAATAATTTTCATACTTTAAAAACGAAGCACTCGCTTAAGGTCATAGATAATTTTAGGGTAACTTAGGTTGCTCAACTAATAAATTTAAGGTGATAAACTATAGATTCAGTATTGAATAAGAAAACAAAATGAAGATGTCACGATTTAACCGAGGAAAATCTCAATGATATTGGTGTTCAAGTAGAAAACTTTCTGCAAATCTCTCTCTCTCAAAGTTAGCCCAACAAACGAGTCGGGTATAGATCAACACAATGTGCTACAAAACTGCTAAAAATTTCACCATATGAGATCTTGGAAGTGTAAGCCTTAAAGCTCAGGAACCTGAGGAGGAGATTGCGTTTTTGTAACGAGTTCCTTCAGTCCATGAATACCTTGTTTTAGACCCTCAATAGGCATTTTTAGCGACAAGAAGCACTTCACTTCCAGTCAAAATAATCACTTCTCTACGACACAAAATCCAGGTGAAGGTATATTGCATTATACCAAGGTTAGTGTGCGGTGTGGCATAAGTGCCCTATTTTTTATGAACTATAAATACCGACTGCTACACAGCCACATTTTTATTCATAAGAATGCGTGCAAATATGTTCCCTTACCGGTTGCTTGCAGGTCAGAGTGTGGGCAGCCGTGCTGTGCATTGCCGCCGCCACCATGCTGCCGAGAGCGAGCCCAGGATAATTGATAACACGGTGCATAGGTATGATTTAATTTTAATTAGTTAATATCTATATGAAAATGGCATGTGCTCATGGGTGTATTTTCGTATATAAATTCATAATTTGGAATAGGGAAGACCTTAAGACGTACAAAGATATTATTTTTTATTTTTGTGTATATAACAAAGAGCAAGAAATACATTTGGATAAACAGAGAAAGTCTAGACAATAATTCCTACATATTCTTTCGTGAATTAAAGTTTCATGGAAGCTCGGTTTCGAGGCAAAATTATAGCCAATCATTCTTACACTACTGTAATAATGTCGTTTGAATGTTTGAAACTGAAGAACAATTGCAATTTGTTTTATATTTCTCCATAAAAAACATATAAATTACACGTTTAGTACTACAAAATGACTGAGTCTAAGAATGTAATAAGTGCTTATTAAATTTACGAGTTCATATCAGGGAGTCTTTGCTTTGGGCGAAAAATCCCTATGCAAAACAACCCTGCAGAAGTAGTTCCGTAAGATGCAAATCAGTAGCATCACCATTGACGACGAGACAAAAGTTGCGAACGAGAGACTGATCAAAAGATTACATGTCAAGAACTGGCGGAAATGTTCCACATCAACGTAAAGCGATTCGCGCACACCTGTGAGGAATAGGAAAGTGTACCCCACTCCTACTCCACAATAGCTGCAAGTTCACAAGTTACAATTTACAGGCTTGGTATTATAAAGTTATTAAATTTCGGTTTAAGTGTTGGTATTGCAAGTGGAATGTAGTAATTCAGGTGATATGCAGAAGAATTTATGAGAGCAAAGTAGAAGCAAGATCGGCGGTATTATTTTTTAAAAAATATTTATGAATTTAGCGATAAATTAACAAAATAAGACAAAATAAACGGTTGAAAAAACATATGTTGCAGTGTTAATGAACTTTTTAATTAAATTAATGAACTAACTTATGCACTATTGCGAAATGTGAGAAATTTAAGTATGTTAGTATCCTAAAGACTAACAAACAATTTGCAATGGTTATTGAGGTTATATATGCAGGTATTTTTGTAATACCGTTACATGCAGTAAGGTCTTTAACCCTGCAACTTAGAAGGGTAAAAATAAAAGCATTTTATGAGGAACAAAATGATTGATGTTTATAATATGGTCCATGACATAATATCGGGTAAAATCTCACTAACAGTGCAAGGGCCAGATCCTAAGCAATACAGATAAAGATATCGATATGATACATGTTAAACTTTCACGGCCGGTGTTATATTAAACCATGGGCTACGGCAAAAGAGTCCGGAAGAGTTTAACTGTTTTAAAAGAACTGTGTGGTAATATTCATTCTCTTGAGGAAAATATGAGTGAAAAAGATATGCTTTCTCCCCAGGCATGTAAGTCCAAAGGCATAAATTTATCAGTTTTTCAATACCACGATGCAACTATTTGCTATATACATAATAAAATATGTGGATTTGAAATCTATGATTTAATCTGTATTATTACTCTCGAATTGTTACAATTATTTTCCAAACACAAACATTTGATTGTAACAAAGATAATGCAATTTCAAAAAACTTAAAATTGAAAAAATATAAGAATAAAATTGAACACATGAAATTAACAAATTAAAAAACACAGCTTCAGATTTTAAAACTTAAAAATGAACATTACCGTGTAAAATAAATATTAAAATGATCGAAGTTCTGCATTACTTTCAGATCCTGTAATGCGTTTTCTTTGGGGGGGGGGAGAACAAAGCTCATTAGAGTTTAATAGCTCCATATTCCTAAACAGTCTGACAACTCTTAAGAAATCTTATATTATTTAATACAACTTTGACTTAAAACAGCAAGATTCAAATGTTGAGTGTAACGTTTATTGTTTCAACTTAAGAACATAAATAATTTATTCTGAAATATTTCATTGGGGCCCTTAGCAAGTCTTTGTGGTTAAATCACTATAAAAAACTAAATATTAATTTAGTTCTTAACTCATAAATGCATTAAATATACTGAAAAGTGTCCTGTATCTGATTTTTAAAAGGTCAAAACTAATATTTGATAAGGATCTTTTATTTTTATGCTCGTGTGATAATTCAACAAAGAGACAAGTCTTTTTTTTCAGCTACAGTTTCAATTAATGTCATAAATTTACAATTTCCCAGATTGTATGTACAAAAGTAAAATATCCGTAGTAGCCCAGTGATATTCAAAGTGAACGGAAGATTACAAAACTTACATAAAATTGCAGCAGAAGTCATCAGGTTTTGTAAACTCGTTGAAAGCTATAACCCACCACCCACCTCCCAAAATCCAAAAAAAAAAAAAAAAAAAACGATTTAATTTCTAGCAATTTTCAGCGGCAGAAAGGAAAAATGGCGTTAGAATGGTGTCGTTGCCAACAGCAAAAAAATGCACTAGATTGTAGAGCAGCTGAAATATTGCAAAAATGGCTGTATCGAATACCTCTCAGGTGGACTTATGGCAGTTTTGTTATAGGAAATAGTGAACACCTAATTGGTTTGCACAAGCAACAATCTTAAAATGCAACTCCTAGGATAGGTTTAAGTTAACGAGTTTCAATTGCAGGTTCGCTTCAATAGGCTGCTGGTACGAAGAAATGCCCTGGTAAA
This sequence comes from Metallyticus violacea, assembly GCA_030762175.1. Classification (NCBI taxonomy): domain Eukaryota; kingdom Metazoa; phylum Arthropoda; class Insecta; order Mantodea; family Metallyticidae; genus Metallyticus; species Metallyticus violacea. Next base: position 48,603,132 of record CM060846.1, read on the forward strand.
TATTAATTATATGTAACAGTTGGGAACTCTGCAAAATAGGGGATGAATTTAAGAAAGTGGTGTATAGGTCCGCTCTGGTGGGTAATAATGGAATACGAGGTGCAATGGCGCGTTTTATAGAAAATGAAGGCATTTAAACTAGTAGAAGAGAAATAACAATTTGTGAGGTATGAAGAAGGTGTAAAATATTAACTGAGTAGTATAAGATGAGTGTAGTAACAGTTAATAAGGGAAGACTGCCGTGGACTTAACGGAAATCTGAAATAAAAACACAGGGGGATCGAGTAAGTAGGAATTCACAAATTCTTAGCTAATAGAGAACTGGCCGCTGGTTCCACCTTGTATGTCTGGTCTTGATACCACTCAGAGTGGATAATTAGTCAATATTTCCTTAATGCACGTTTTGAGAAACGGTTATTAAAAGGCATCTGCATTACAAACGCTTTATAGATGCAGGAAACCTACTTGTCCTTTACTTAGAAAACTAAAGAAGTCTAGGTTCAAATCATTGAAAAGTGACTGCAAAGGTTATATATCGATGAAAAGGCTGTACAAAGGCAAAGAAAGTGAACTAGTATTTTATAACTTGATTTCATATTTGGCAAAGTCATTAAATCATAATAAACATAATCCTACGTTTCTCTCATACCTTAACCACCAGGTTATACATAAATTCGAAAGTGCATCTCAAATGTCTAATTCAGATACAGAAGGAACTTCAAAATTCACCTTAAGAACTCTAACACAAGAGGTGTGGAGTATTTCAGCCTTTTCTTGCCAATTCCTCCTACAGCGATTTTTATTCTCCATGCTTTTCTATTCTCTATATCGATTATTAAATAAAAAATATTTGATAGAAAAAATTAATAATTGTGTCTTCAATCCAGCAAATTTTCGTTTTCCATTCGTATAATCATAGAAATAGAATTTTATTGGTAAAATCAAAAACAAAATACACACTGTATGAAATTTAAGATTAATTGGCATATATAACTATTTTGTACATAACTCCGATAGCAAAATCAAATTTTGCTCTACACTGTATAGCTTGGCACAATTGCTGAACAGGCCGTTCCTTTCCTAAATTACATGAGATGTGCTTTGATGATTTTCATGCACTTAAAATGTCGCTTGCCTTGAGCGTTTGTTATAAGTATCATAGCATTACCTTACTTGAGTCTCCACTTAACTTTGTAGATTAAATTGCGTTTTTTTTTTTTTTTTTTTTTTTTTTTTTTTTATCTAACCCGTTTCTTTATCTTTTAAATTTGTATTTGCTTATGAAATGGTGTTTCTCTGTGACTAAAGATTTAGAACTGTATTAAGTTCATCCCTCGTTTCGCAATGTGGGGCCGATAATCAAAATGCAAATTCTAGAAGAGTTCTAAACTGGGAGGCCAAGGGGTGTCTTGATGAACCTGGGATATTATACGGAAAGATCTAAACGCATCTTCAGGGCGCAATGATATCATCGCAAATGAATTAACGAGCTTACAAATTAGCCTGCGAGACTAAACAAGAAACAACTGCCGCACTTCACTTGTTCGTCCAGCTTGGTGGAAGGTGCTTCAAACACAGCGAAAAACATGCAGTTTGTAACTAAATATTCTTCATTGATATGATAAACTAATCAAATGACGAAAAATACAATTGCAAAATATTTGTTGACAGAAAAAAATAGTGAGCATTGGATTTCGATATATGGTAAGAAACTAAACTTCAACGCAAATAAATTGAACGTCGCAGCGCTGTAACCGATGATTTGAGCAGTACAGGAAATAGCAATGAAGTAGGGCCAAGGACAGCAGTATATGCGGCTCCGTGCAGTTAGAACGGGGGTTTGTGAGAGACCCATGACTGTAAGCTAGATACTACGAACAGCGGTGCCTAGCACGATATGTAATGCGTTTATCCCCGCCCACCAGTCTAGTTAGATATGTGCTGAAAGACACCTGTGTTACAGTAGTATTGGAGCATTGACGGGTCAGCGTCATCTTCAGCATCGAAATATATTATATTTCACAATGAGTGCCGTGAAGAATATTTTTGTATCTTATATGATGTGCCTAATTTGTAATATACATTTATCATATGCTTCCGTTGTAACATTGAAAGGCATTTTAATAGGTACAACCACAATGACTATGGTAAAACTGACTATTCTGTCAATTATATTCGTTGTTGTCAGTGAGTGCATTTGATTATATTAAACTTTAAATCTTTTATTATTAATTGGGATTTTTCTTTCCGGGTGAAGAAAACTTCGAGTTGAATGCACCAACTTCTAATGCTCCTAATATTGATAATGCTGTAAAAGTTTCTTGCAAAAGTGCGAAATTGATTACTAAGTCTTCCCAGCTTTCCACCTATGGTAGTACATCATTGTTTGATGTGCCCCTCCTCACCCTGAAATTCGTTTCCAGAAATCCCACTGTCTATTTTATCCCATCCCCAAACCTCGTTTCCAAATTATAATGACGACCTAACCATCGCCGCATACAATGTTTTTAATGTTTCGACTGGCATATCCGGTACCCGACTTAAAAGGTTGACAAAAACTGTGCGTTTATTCCATGGTTCACTCTTAATCTAAGATAGTCAAATTGTTTAACGATTTGGATTTCTTCTCTCCCATAAGTTCACTTTTCCAGTTGGCTGTAAACATAGCCATTTTTAAAGGTGAGAGCATTAGTTTTAGATGTATTTACTTGCATGCCCCACCGTTTATAATAATTTTGAATGCATTTAGGCCGTTTTGCAGGCCTTTTACCGTCCTAGAAAGAATTAATATATCGTCAGCATATACAAAACATATTCTCTATATTTAATACTGCCATATTCTTCTATTTTGATTAATTCTCAAAATTTAAAACCATTCCATATAGATAGGCGTAAGGAGTATTTCCAATTGGATGGAATTCTGCTCTGCTCTTGAGAATGGCAGATTATTGATAATGAACAATAAACCATATTTTCACAACATGGAGAGAGGAAGGTAAATTTGTTTCTTTGGGTTGAAGTAAAACTCCACCTAAAAGCCTCAACAAATCCGCCTGATCTAACATGAGGTGCCTCGCACAGGTGGCAACATAAAATCGTGTTCCATTCATTGTCGATGTAAATCCGTAGCACATGGAGCTACAAGTATGACTCTCGTCAGAAGATAATTCACAGATTTTGCAGCATTCTGTTGTGGTGAAAGATTTCAGAAAGCAAGTACACGTACAACTGCTATCTCCATTGACTTTATAATTTATTAATTGCGAAGGTATTGTTGATGGTAAATAATTGAGGATATGTTGGTTATATTTTGTAACTTGGTGATGCTATTTCTAATTAACACCCTTTTCTTCCTTTTCAACATATATTCCTTATTACGCCGAATTTGGATTGAGGCTTTTCATTGTTTTAGTAAAGTGTAACATTATTAGCAAATTTCTGTTACTTTACTGATTAAGAGAGTCAAGGAAAACGTACACACAGTGAAGAGGAATCCATTTTACTGGTAGAAGTCCCTGAAAGTGCCTCAGATAAAGTTCCCATTAGACTTTACTTCTCGTAGTTCAGGAACATTTAATTGAAGTTTTAGAACCGATGTCTGTCAGCAAAGTGTTCAGGACTGCACATACATTCTTAATTCTGGAAAAGTAACCTCTTTGAGTGTTACAGAAGAGCAATAAGGCGAAGGTTTAAGAATAGTTCGTTCCTGCTACGAATTGCATACTTTACACCTTATTTCTGTTAATATGTTTTATGCTTTTTTCACCAAATATCCGTATTTGAAACAATTTAGAGCCTAATGGTAATTTTTGAATACATGACACTTTATTCCAGAGGTTATATTGCCGTACTGGTCAAGAACAATACGGGGGGATCAAGTACCTCTTCGAGCAGTTTGTTTTAGGGAGCATATAAGGGAAGGTGGAATATGGGCTGGGCATCAAAAATAAGAAAAGACTTAGACAAAAGTGAACTAGGTTAAGGGGAGAGGACATTACGCGCAATAGCTGGAAAACGTTAAGTATTTATGAGATGCCGCCACCAATTAAAATATTATAAAATGTTGGTATAGCCAATTACATACATTATAAATATTATTATACAATTTATGTGTATTCATATTAGTAGTTAAGTTATTTGCGTATTTCATGGGTAGTGAGAAGAAAAAAATGGTAGACAGAAACTTTTGAAATAAGTCAGAAAATGTTGATTGTGAATGTGTTTTGGGCTGGACAAAGAACCAGATGGTCATGTACCTCTTTTGTATTTTTTGTAGCAAGAGGCTTTGTGTAGGAAGGGTCACCCCTTTAAGGTTTCTGGAAAAGCTTAGCTTCGTTAAAATCCGAGGGCAAAGTGTGGTATGAAACAGGCTAAAACAAGCCATTGAGGGTGAAATAAACCATAGAACCCGACATAGTGGAGACAAGGTGAAAGAATAGCTCAAATATAATGCCTAAGGAACGTTCAATAAGGGATCTTAGGAAAAATATATCCACGCCCCTCGGCCAATAGATAGAAAATATTCAATAATAATAGTTTGAAATGGTAGGAGATGGTTACCGACCGGATGAAGGAATATTTTATAAAAGATTGGGATTTCGAGGTCCGAAAGAGAGTGAGTTGGGCTATCGAGTGGGAGTGAGCTTTAGACAATTGGTTCGGCTATAGTGCAAGTGTAGCCTAACAACCGCTCAACAGAACTTAAAAGGCGACCCTTAATATTGAACAAGCGACACAAGTAAATAAATAGTCATTTCCAGTTTTAAGATTTGGGTTCATATATTACCTAATTCCCGACCTTTTTCCCCCGTTGACCTAAAAAAATCACAAAATTCCAGCGCTCTACCTAATTTAGCTGTGGCACAGCGACACTCTGAAACAGCGGCGGGAGAAAAGATGGAGAACTTCATTGATGCTACAAATATTATGAGTATTCTAATTAATTAAAACCCAGCAATGAAAGAACAATCCTTTTTTCCTTTCCCCCATAAAACTGTCTCAAGACATTTGCTACACATAGAGGGGCAAATGCTGAAACTCAATGCAGAGAAAAAGTATTGATTAATCTGCAGGTTCAAATAGATCCGGTGTGGGGTAGAGGGGATTATCTAGAGAGAGAAGAAAGAAGTGATCTCGCATGACTCAGATTAGGAAATAAAGTAGTAACTGCTTTTGGGGGAATACTACGCCCCCTGGCGGAGAAAGCGATATCTGGAGGTATATTCTGGCAGAATGCAGGGAAACAGGCCTTTTAAGGAATGAGCAATTTACCACCGCAATTTCTGAATTCCAACATAAATTTGAACGTTTTCTTAGAAATATTGATGCATGGGAGATATACATACAGATCGAGAACATTTCTAGCGAAGACCCGACAAAGAAGGTTAATGGCTATAGTAAGAGATCCGAGTTGGGGAGGAGGTGAATAAAGGGAAGGGGTGTTCAGGGGTAAAGGTTCTATTCATATTTGTATATATGTATATAAAATTAATGATAGAAAATATTTGAAGTAAGTATATCGGTGTTTGTACACAAAGTGAGACATTTACAGCGTCACGGACATTTTCCTCACAAACGAAGAGGGAAATCAAAATATGCTTCACACTAAATTTGAAGTGTTCTTAGGGGGACGTAAGATAGTAACCTTAACTAGTCCTTGAAATGCCATTCTCATTTATTTTTTTCAAACGGAATGTTGTATTTTCTTTCCTGGAATGGAAAGAGCATTCAATTTTCAGTATAAAAGTTCTAATACATCAATCAGCTAGGGTTTTTTTTTTTTTTTTTTTTTTTTTTTGAATAGTGTTTAACGCCCGTTTTGACTACTGAGGCACCACATTTTCCTCCGAAACGAAGAGAGAAATCAAAATATGCTTCACACTAAATTTAAAGTGCTCCTAGGGGGACATAAGATAGTGGCCTTAACTAGTCCTTGAAATGCCATTCTCAAGGTCATTTCAGAGTCAAATTATTTTTTTTTTTTTCAAACGGAATGTTGTATTTTCTTTCCTGGAATGGAAAGAGCATTCAATTTTCAATATAAAAGTTCTAGTACATCAATCAGCTAGGGGTGATAGGTGATATGAAGTTGGACAAATAAGACGCAAATATTTTTCACTCACTTTCACTTCTCTCTCTTTTTATTTTGCTTTTGCTATGAAGGAAACTCGTTTGTTTACACACAGAGGTCCGTTTGTTGTCATCGGTAACGAGTGTTCATTATTGCCAATTCAAACCTCAAAGGACATTATTATTACTCAGTTCCACTTCATTTTCAATTATGGATGTTCGATTCACGATCAGCGAGTGGATCGATATGGTTTACATTTATGACAAAGTTCATAAGAACGCTAGAACAGCTTGCAAATTATACGGAGATCGATATCCTGAAAGGAGGCAGCCATCTGTTAGAAACTTTCAATGACTTGCGAACTTATTCTCCGAAACGGGAGGTGTCGCAACAAGAAAACACCATCGAATGAGATGTGCTTACTGGGGGAAATTCAGAAGTCGCTGTATTAGCTAATCCGCACCGAAATCCCCGTCAACTGGAACAGGATTCGGGAATCCCTCAAAGGAGAGAGACAGCATCACAAATAGCATCCATGTCACATTAGCCTATATCAAGCCCTTAATGGCGATGATTTTCAGAAGCGTGTTGATTTTGCCAACGGCTCTACTACAAATTCAAAACTGTAACTTTTCCAACATACGTAAATTGATCTCATTAATGTGAAAGTGAGTAAAAAACATTCGCTGTCTTAATTGTCCAATATCATATCACCTATTACCCCTACGCTGATGACCAGAGATGGTAAAAGGCGTCCATAAATAAAAATAAACCTATTACCCCTAGTTGATAGAAGAACAACATAAATTTATACTGAAAATTCAATGCTCTTTGCATTTCCGGAAAGAAGATTCACCATTCCATTTGAAAATATCAATTTTAATTTGAAATGACCTTCAGAATAGCATTTGAAGAACTAGTTAAGATCGCTATTTTATATCCCCTAAGAGTACTTCAAATTCCGTTGAAACATTTTTTTGATTTTCCCCTTCGTTTCTGAGGAAAATGGCCGCGAAACTATAAATACCTTACTGTATATGTAGATATGTATGACGTATGTATGTATGTATGTATGCATGCATGCATGCAGGTCTTTATGTTAATATGAATATATACAAAGTTAATCATAACAATTATTGCTACCGTTTTTCGTGTATTGTATATTTTGATTGTTAAAAGAATGAAATTAGCATGTACGCCGTTAAGGCCCATACGACAGTTATACTTAACATTTGTGTACTTTAAAAGTACATTATTACTAACAGTACTACTAACAGTACTACTACTACTACTACTACTACTACTACTGCTGCTGCTGCTGCTACTACTACTACTACTACTAGTACTACCACTACTACTATTACTACTACTACTACCAATACTAATACTACTACCGCTACTGCTAATAGTACTACTGCTACTACTACTAGTATTACCACTACTACTATTACTGCTGCTACTACTACTATTACTACTACTTCTACTACTACTACTACTACTAGTACTACCACTACTACTATTACTACTACTACCAATACTAATACTACTACTACCGCTACTGCTAATAGTACTACTGCTACTACTACTAGTATTACCACTACTACTATTACTGCTACTACTACTACTATTACTACTACTTCTACTACTACTTCTACAACTACAACAACAACAACAACAACCACTACTACTACCACTACCACTACTATATCCGGATTAGATCAAATAAGGCTCAGAGACACAAATCCATCCTGTTCTGAGGTAATTTATATACCAAAAGATATTTGTAGAGTTATTAATTTATTTTATTCGCCCTCTTGTAATTGTGAGACAGCTTGTGTGGAAAGTTCAAAGCTTTTTATAAATATTAAGAAAAAAGAAATAAATAAAAGTATTTTTTGCAAAACCTGTGACAAAAATTACAATGAATTGCTTGGGTCCTAATGCTGCCTTCACACTTGGTCTGTACGACCAGCCACATCAACCAGTTCACCCGACTTACTCAACAATGAAGTCGGGATATTTTCTTTCATATTGAACGCCTTACGTCTATTCAAAGCTGAGAAGAATTACAATATTTCACACATTTGACTGCTACTTCTGTTGCGTGTATGACAATATTTTAGAAAAAAAAGTGGTGGAAATTAAAAATATATCATAAGATGAAAAACAACTACATAGTTAATATTTTCAAACGTTTTTAATATTCATTGCAAATGGTTGTAGAATTTCCTGCAGTTGTTTAATAACTCTAGAAACAATATTACATCAAAATGTAAAGCACACTTCTATTGATAAAAACATTGGTGATTAGCCGGGATGGTGACATTTCTACCGTAAAGTTCACGAAATGTGGGTATGGTGGAAATTTCGCGCTTCATCAAAGTGGCTTGTCTTGAAAATAATATCAACGCTTTAAAACTCAAGTTTTATTGCATAAAAGGATTATCGGAGCGGAGAAAGATATTTCGGTATTTCAACCTTGCTCGTGGGTGGCCATTTGTGCCTATGCCCCAATGCAGGCATCTTCGGACGCAGACGTACTGACTCAGAGTCCCTACCATGTTTCTAGATAGAAAACTCTGATGCCGGTGGAGGCCCCCTTCAAAGAGTTCGAACCCCTCAGAAGGCTTCGCTTTCATACCAAACGCCGGGACAGAAACTTTTCCAAAGCTGTGATCCTTCAATCCTAGAGCAGAATCTATGGAATGAAACGAAATGGGAGAGGCACAAATTCTTCATGGAAAGTAAAAATCCGTAAACCAGCGGAAATCACAACAGACAAACAAACAAAGCAAAGTCAGGATGACCTATCCCAAGAGATCTGAACTAAGCAACTCCCGAATGCGAGATCAAGAGCTACCGTCTCAACCACCCCGCTTGGTCTAAGATGCAATGAACTACATAATCGTCAACAAGCTGCACATTTGGTACCTAAAACAACTCCATCTGCTGGCTACTCGATTAAAAATTATTTTGACAACGTTGTAAATATTATATTGCAATATTTGAAAATTGTCAGAAGTTTTAAGTTGGTGATATTTGTTAAGAAAATGAAGTGGCTACGTCAAGCGCATGTGACATGCAGAACTGCAAGGGAAGAATACTTGAGAAGCTAAGGGACCGGAATGAGCTTCCTACATTAGCTGGTCATAAATTTTCCACTGCAGCATGTCACTCTCATAATAACAGTGAGAAGCATCAGAAATATATACCGTCACCGTCGACAATTTCTTTGGGATAGGAGTTTGCAGTAAAGTACGATTAGCTGGGGAAGGACAAAACTAAAACATTTAAAGCTAAAAGTGGTATTATATATTAAAAACGATTACGTCCTCACATTAATCTCTATTCTGTTGCTTCATTGCAGATTTCTAAATGAACGAAAGTTCTGCAACAATTGCTGAAATATTTTTGTAAGACATAGGTCGCCTCATGTCGACAATACCATATTGGTTACAAAATAACATTAACGCCAGCATAATTTGTTTTGCTACACTGACTTGGATGCTTACGTAAATTGCGCATGTTCTGTTTCACATTTTCGGTTCTCTCTTTGCATTCCTCCCCAAACAGATCTATATTATTTAGCCAGCAAGAATAGCCTGTGGCTGAAGCAGATAGTTCAAGTATTGCGTCTAATAAAATACGTTACCTTTGTGCTTTGTATCATCGTATTGGAGTGTGCTGTGGTTCGAATCTCATAGAGGAAAGACAACTATAACACTGTGAAAACAATTAAGGAGCCACAGTTAACAAGGCAAATGCAGTCACAAACGCGAGCAACGACCCAGCTAGTTTAGTGAGGGTCTTCTGAACTGCGCATTCGGCCGATTTAGGCCTATAGAGTGCCTTTTTTTTTAATAATTTCTTAAAATTTCCGTGATAAATAATAATAATAATAATAATAATAATAATAATAATAATAATAATAATAATAATAATAATAGTGTGTGTTTTACATATGGTTACAATCGTAACAGTAAATTCGTGAGAATGCCGTGAGGCATTTTCTTTTCCACCTCGTAATGATATACACCCCATATACCATCTTATATAGCAATAATACTATTATGCAAAACGTTAATATTGACACATTAATGATTAAATACAGCTGTTAATAATTAAATTATGATTATATTTTTTTCTAAATCTACACAAAAGTGTTATTAATATAGAAAATTTGTTGAAATACTCAATCTCCAAATAAATATGAATAAAACACAAGTGTACAAACTCCGCCGTACTTCTTTTCATATCTGAAACTACAAAATTTATGTTTTAAAAAAAACCAACTTCTATATTTGCGTTTGAAAGTGGCAACGAGTTGTCTTTATACGTTTACCTTTTGCTTTCAATGCTTCTAATATATCAGTTACGTTAAGCTCGCCCTTACTGAATGCACTACTAGCTAAATTGCATATTCTACATAACATAGAAGCAAGCCACTTTGTTCACTAACAAACATAAACTACAGAACATTTGTTTGAGTCTATCAAATTATTCATCCCTATCTTCGAAAGCAATTTTATTGGTTGAAAAATTCAATCTAAGGCTTAAAATATATCAATATTACATTCATATTTCAACAGCAGCTTATAATTTATTAAAATTAAAATCATCACACGTTTTAATGAATTCTGAGCTGTAACTATATTCTTATAATCAACTCCTTCAATTAATTTATTCAATTTATCATCCAATAGGTCACATCGTGTTAGTACACGTTTGCTTTTTAGGGATTTAATTCGTGACACCACTAAATGCGCTACAGATTTGTCACGTGCCTAAAATTCTAATATAGTATTTTGTAATCAGGGTGTAATTCAAAGCAACAAAAGAAGTCCGGGTTTTCAGAAATCTACATTTATTTGTATTACAAAAATATTCCTCAACTAAGTTTGATACTGATTAACAGCAATTTCATTGATTAAAAAAGCCTACAATTGCTTCAAATTACTCAAATGGGTACTGTATGAATTCTACCTACTTGAACATCGTGTCATAATCGAAATAGAGAACAATTTTCTAAAATGAATCTTTTATAATCGTATCATACCTTAGTTACATTTTAAATTTTAAATAAAATAATTAAGATCTTCAAGAATTTTCCTCCAAATTTCTCCTAACAGATTGAAATCTTGTAGCTATAAACTTCAAAACACAATAAACAAATGATAAATTTTAAGAACACCCTATCAACTATCATCAACTTTTCTGAAGGCCAGTTAAGAGATTAAATTAATTATAGTCCATAACTCCAGGTTGTCATGCCTTTCCAAACAGCTGTTTTCCAATTCTTTTGCAGCTAACATCTTCAGCGTCTATATTAAATATAATATATGTACAACGTAAAATACAAAACTGCCATTTTTCGTTTTATGTACCTACACATTTTTTGCAGATAAAGATAATTTTTCCGAAAATATCTGACAAATTTACTGTTATTAATTACTCACATTTATACATCCTGTAAACACTTATTGGAGCAACTCTCAATTATATTTCCCGTTTATCGTTAATAATAATAATAATAATAATAATAATAATAATAATAATAATAATAATAATAATAATAATAATAATAATAATAATAATAATAATAATAATAATAATAATAAAAACCGAGCTACCTATGGAGGATTATCCTGCAATGGATTCGCGCTTTTGAAAACCAAATGACGAAGTAAAGACTTTTTTTATATTAATGGAGAATGGCTGTGCTTGAAAGTAGGAGAAGTACACTGCTCCACAATTTGTCTCAATATCCATATTGTTTCACTGAAATCGCAATCTCATACTTGTATGTATTTGCCTTCAGCGCAACACATTACAGTAGAATATCGCGTTTGACAGCATGTTAAACCAGGTCATCCAGGTGTTCCTTATACTGCTTTTGACGGTGTTCCGTTGTGCGAAATACAAATCCTTAACCCATTGCCCCAACACATTTTGCTCCCTGCAGAAGTCTATGTACCTGCTCTCTATCTCTCATTACAAAAGTTACAATATACAAGAAATTCAATGACTGGTTATTTATTTTTATCAAATCTCTAAGGACAATCTTAATACATTTTAATAGTGTTTAACGCCCACTTTAGCCGGTCCTGGTGGTGTAGTGGTAACCATACTTGCCTTCTAAACCCAAGATCGCGGGTTCGAACCCGGTCAGGACCGATGTATTTTTTCGGGCGTAAAAGTCCTAAGTATGACTTCCTTCGGAAGGGAAGTAAAGCCGTGCGTCCCGTGTAGTACATTTACGGCACGAAAAAGAACCTCAAGCCTGAAGGAGAGGTCTCTGAGCAAAATTTGTCAGCCGTTTCACGCTCTGAATTGAATGGGACGCTGATGACCTGAGATGTTAAAGAGCGCCGTAAATAATCCGAATCAAAACAAAAAAAAAAAACAAAAAATGACGCCGATTTTTACTCCTGAGGTTAGCTCAGGCTGTGAACACTGATGATAAATTGGGAAAGGATTTGTATTTAATTAAAAGAAGAAAGCTTTCCAGACCTGTGTTTGGGGCATGTTCCCGATATTTGTGATTGATGAAGATTGAGGAAAACCTAGAAAAACCTCAGTCAGAGATGAAGGTCCTGGCGGGAACTGAACCCCAGACCTCCAGCAACGTGTTCGTGCCTTACAATAGCCGTATCCGTTTGAGTCTGTACCCTGTTTCACTAAGCTCGTGATCTAGTAAAACTAGTCTCCATTCTAGTATTACTTGTTTATTTTCAAGTGTGTGTTTCTACAACTTATGAGCATGCACTTCTATTTCCTATTCTGGCAGACTGATATCATCAGAGTGCGATTTTGTTTTTTCAATGTTCTGTTTCACGAAACATTTGGTCTTGTAATATTGCATATTGTTAACTAGTGAAAATCTACCCGTGAATTTCGAAAGGTGAATTTACATACTAGTGTACATATTTTAGGTTAAGTATTGATTCTATCAATTAAGCATGACGCATTTTAATTAAAACTCATTAACTCATTTATGCAATGTGTGCACCACCCATTCCCGTACTTCTTCAATTAACTATTTTCTCTTAAAAATACTATAGAACCTGAGTTACTTACACCATTATTTGTAAAAAATAATATGAATGGCGAATATGAGTGTAACATAAAAACACCATTGTAACTTTCTTAATGTTTGGCCAAAAGGTGTCCCTCACATATGCGTAACTTTCTCCAAGTAATTAACCTAACGCTTTCACAATTTGCGTTATTTTTTTTCACATTTCGGCTTTGTCTATCTTCATAATGTTGTCGTAGAATTGCCCAAATATACTTCTTTATGCTCATTAATTAAATGCAGCACTGTTTCTTTGTTTGAATACCAGAGCTCCTTTTCGATGCGATAGACATGATGCCTGCCATTTCTTGATTTGAATATGCGATTTAAAACACATGCCGCGTAAACAAAATCGCATCAACAAACATTTCACGGAGTAATAAATATTCCGAAACAGCTTTCTCGACGCTCGGATACAGTCGCTACACTAGTAATTTTGACAAGTGACTAATGACAAAATTTTACGATTGTATCATTGTGGAATAAATGTTCGTGAAAGAGGTTTCATTAGAACTGGTGTAGTTACGGCCAGTAACTAGAAAACTAATGTACTAGTTGTTTCGTGACAGGGACCTGGTGGCTACATCCTCGAGGATTTTACATTATTATGACACAGTAGGGCGTAAGTAGCTCTTTTTCTCTCAGTGCCCTTGATTCCAGTCGTAGCAGAACCCACCTCGTTGCCAAATACTCGCATTAACGTACAGTTCACAAAATGGCCTTTGATTCTAGAAACCTTATTGAATCAAGGGCTAAAGAACCTGCCATTGTGACCGTCGTTGATTGTTTCAGTTTCAGACGACAAATTGGGGATAGGACGAAACTAACTGTAGCAATGAAAATAATTTGGAAAGGTAGTAAAGGCTATGCTCTTATCCACTATGTATACTATTTAAACTCACCAGTTGCACTAAATATTATGAAGCATGTCTTATTCACATTTGCTTTGATATGGATACTTCAGGAAGCCCGTGTTGTTTGCTTTCTTTCTTTGTTCTCTTGCGGAAGCCCTAAGAATGCGGAAACAGGACTTAAGTCAATTAAACAACTACCGTAATTCTTTCTAGAGTTGAAAAGTAACGTTAACTTGCATGACAGCCCACTGAAAGCACGCATTTAATGTTTCTTCGTTCTTACATCCAAATAATAATTAAGACAATTTTATAGAAAGGGGGGGGGGGTTACGAAATCGGTTTTCATTGTGTGCTTTATATGTTGCGAATTACAATATTCTGAGGTTAAAAAGATGACCATTTTAGGAATTTGAGACAGAGCATTGTTTCCATAAACAAATCAACTCATAATACGCATATAAGGACATCGACCGACTTATGATTTTAAGTTACTCAACCACTGTCGCAGATTATTTTTAAAGAAAAAGATATAAGCACACAGTGTTCGATCTCTGGAATTGTGCACTCATGGTCGTTAATGCTTTTTTTTTTCTGACATATTAATAAAACAAGGTATTCGCAATGTATCTTGTTGCATATTAGAATTGAAATATCTCTAAACTTTTGGATGGATTATTTCAAAATTTATTATATGTACAATAATGAACAGAATAGATATCATTTTATTTTTCGATTGCTTTTCCATAGCTTTGTTCTGGGTTGTCCAATTGATTTTATAGAATGATGGATAATATGAAATTTAGGAATGTATATAGTACTGCCTTTAAAACATGTTTATTTTCATTCATGTGAAATTTATTAAAACTACTAATTACAAACAACTGAAACGAACATAAATTGTAAAAATTGTCTTTAGTTCTATTGACTGAAATGGTTATAAATACACTGATTTCAGAAAAAATTCGTCTCACGTTAAAATATAACTGTTGCAGAAATAAAAATCAAAATATGTTAGTATGCATTTTAAAGTAATTTTGCATCTCCTCGTATATTAAATAAAGAAAATAGAATAAATATTATGTTTTGTTTGGTTTGGTTTAGATCGAAACTTTTAATATGTGACGTATTTAACGCCTAGCAAGTATTCGTCTCATTTCTGCACCTTTATGAAATCAGCGCACTAATCAAAACCTGATTTAAGGCATTAGTATCTACAAACAATACTGCACACAATGTTCTACTCAAACTATGTATCATGGGCAACCCATATATGAAGGATAAGTCATAGCAACTACATTTTTTTTTTCCTCGCGAACAGAGGACAACTCGGAAAATGTAAGATATACGATTGAAAGTATATGGATTGTATTTTCAAATGAAGCCACCAGATGGTGCATGTGAGCAGAGCTGAGTGTTTCAGCACGCCCCGAGGTCACTTGATGAGCGACAATGGTCAGGAATGGAGATCACGAACAGTGAACAATGTTCGTATATAAAAGTAGCATTTCTCAGTGACAGGAATACCACACAGAGCTACTAAGTGCGCGTGCCGTGCCCTGCCCTATCGAATAGTAGCGAGGTGGACAAAGGTCTTCAAACGGGCCAGAATATTGACTGCCGATCTGCCGCATAGTGGGAGGACATGAGCATTATGAAAAACGTGTGCAAAGTGGGTGCCATGTGAATTAAGTGAGGTATATAAGTGGATTCAATACGAAATATGCCGCATCATCTGGCGATATTTCAGGAAACAGGGGAATGCAAGTTGAATTGCATCATTGCGATTGATGAAACGTGGGCAAGGGCGTAAGAACCAGAACTGAAGTGACAGTTCAGTGAATGGCGCCACCCTGAGTCACCACGTAAACACAAGTTTCGCCAAACTCCTCCGCCAACAAAAGCCGTAACGCTTTTCTGGCGTATGACAGTCGATGTGTGTTTGCGAACAGTCAGAACTTTTGAACAACGCCATTATTCTACACGATAACGCGACAGCTCATATGTCCGAGAGTGTCAAGGTCTTTTCGGTGGGGATGGGAAGTTCTTCCACGCCCGCCGTATTTGACCGATCTCAATCCCTGTGATTATGAAGTTCATCCCCAAAGTGAAGCAGCCATTGCGTGGAAACGTTTTGCTAACATAGTAGACATTTTAACAGCATTTTGACGCGAGGTGGCTCACGTCAACAACTCATATGCAGCAGATGGTATTCAGCATCTTCCCATTCGACCGTCGGTGTACTTGAACACTACTTCCAAGGCTGCTAAACACCATGGATTACGACCGTCGTGTGACTGATTTGTAACCTGTGTAAGTTGTTGCTGTAACTTTTGCTTATGAGATAATAAACCATGTTATCCGGTTGCCTGTGTTTTGCTTCTTCCCTATGAGAGCCACCTACATCCAGTCTTCTGTTTGTGGCACCACTCGGCAGTAAATGCCATAACCTTTCAATCTTGTATCTTAGATTTTTCATGCTATACCTTATCGTGAAAAAAAAATAGTTACCACGACTCATGACATATCCTTCATATAGGTAAGATTAATAGGAAGAAGTGTATAGCCTACACTAAAGCTAACACAAACTTTATTTGTGACTGCTGTATGAATGTAATATTCACACAGAGCAGAGCAAATTTATTCCTTTTAAGTCAAATGGACATTTAATACATTAGTGTAGAGCAAGAACTGAAAGCTGGACGAGCAGAAGCATGGAGGAGGTTTGGGGTGCATGGTGCAAATCAGTTTGAAGATGTGCATTTAAAGAAGAGCACTATGGAGCACAAAATACGTACATAAAGTCTCATCTGCGTAAATATGTCGTTTAGATTGGAATGGTAGGAACAAAAGAGGAATTTTGTACTTCAGCC